>JAVJHY010500715.1:0-19083 GCA_035593235.1 Phascolosoma agassizii | reverse complement strand
ACGTCGAGGCCATCGCGGTGGTTGACCCGGACGATCCTGGGAAACTGGCAGGCTGCGTGCACCGCCGAGACGTGATTGCAGCTCAGAACCAAGAGTTGATGCGCCGCGATCTGGCAGGAGGAGTTTCGACCACCGTCGGCGTGGTCGACCGGGTGCATCAGGTCGACTTGGGTGGGGGCTTCTTCATGAAGGAAGTCCTCGCGCACCGTCGTTACCAGGGCAAATCCCTACGCGAGGCGGATCTGCGTGCCCGCGCTGGCGTGCAAGTGCTGCTGATCCGATCTCCCGGCGGCGGCGTTCGTGTGCCGGGCCCCGACGATGTGCTGCAGCCCGGCGATCGGCTTGTCGTAGCTGGACCCGAAGAGTCGATCAACGCACTGACCTAAGATCCGTGGTGTAGACACACCCTTCGACGACCCGGTGCGAAGACGGCTACATCCGCTCGTTGATCAGGAGTTTGATCCCGGTGGCTCCGGGAAGGTGTGCGCCTTCGGCCGCGCCGGAGAGGTCTCCCGGGTTCTTTGTCATCGCGTTTCGGTCGGCATCGACGCGGGCGGTCACCGTGAACGGCCCGGCAAAGGGCATCGCCTGGATCATTCGATCCTTCGGCCCCAACTCGAAGTCGAGAGGGAAGCTCGGATCCGCGATGCGCTGAACTGCCGTCGGGGGGCCACCGGGGCCCGTGCGCGCGATCAGGAAGAGGATGGCACCCGGGGGCACCTTGTCCTTCAGCTCCTCGGCGAGTTCAATCGTGCCCTGGATCGGCGGGGCTTCGGTATCGGTGCCGCGACGGCTCGCCGGCGGTGCCGGTGAAGGGGACGGAGCGCCACCGGCTCCTGCCATCGGCCCGGGACCGGACTCTTCGGCTCGATCTGCGCCCTCGGGGAAGATCTTCGAGAGGTCGGGCTGGGCGACCTTCTCGTTCGGGTCGTAGGGCTCGACGTTGCGATTGCAACCCACGCCGGCCAAGGCCACCGAGCACGAGAAAACCAGAAAAAGCCTGAGGCGGCGGTTCATCAGGCGAAGGCTAGCGAACTCCCCTCTGCTAGCTTTGCGGTTTGAGCCTAGGGGTGGATCCTCCAATGAGAGGAGCCTGAGAAGAGACCCTTGGAACCTGATCTCGTTTGTGCGGGCGTAGGGAAGGCTCGAGGCCAAGGGCCTCCGCCGAACCGTCGTCGTGTGTGAACCGGGTCGAAACCGGAGTACCGACACATGGCCAGCTTCCCCCTTCCGAACCTTGGACAAAACCCGTCTTCGGTTGCCGCCGGAACCAGTCCGGGCAGTTTTGCGAACCCGCCGGACATCGGGGGCGCGAAGACCTTCAGCTCTCCGGACACACCGGGCATGCCGGGACCGTCGGAAAAGACGGCCTGGGATTTCCTCCCCTCGGGTTGGTCGCAGGATGCTTCGACGGGCTTTGCCATCGCGCCGGAAGGCTTCGAACCGATTACGCAGCTGGAGCACGCTCGGCTGGGTGCGGTCACAAAGGAGATGCGGCGCGTCGCCGAGCGCGAGGATCATCTGACCGCCGAACAGGTGCGGGACGAGGTAGCCGCGGGACGCATGGTGATCCCGGCGAACCGCGTCCACCTGCAACACCAGCTGGACCCCATGGCGATCGGCCGGGCCACCAAGACCAAGGTCAATGCCAACATGGGCGCATCGCCCATCTCCAGCGACACCAGCGAGGAGGTCGACAAGCTGCGCTGGGCCGAACGCTGGGAAGCCGACACCGTCATGGACTTGTCAACCGGCGGCGACCTGGACGCCACCCGCGAGGCGATCATCTTGAATTCGACCGTCCCGATTGGGACGGTACCGATCTACTCGATGATCCTCGGCAAACGCATCGAAGACCTCGATGACAAGAGCATCTTGGAGGGCTTGGAGCACCAGGCGCGACAGGGTGTGGACTACATGACGATCCACGCGGGCGTTTTGCAGGAGCATCTGCCCTACGTAACGAAGCGATTGATCGGCATCGTCAGCCGCGGCGGCTCGCTGTTGGCCAAGTGGATGATCCACCATGGCAAGCAGAACCCGATGAACACGCTCTGGGACGACATCTGTCAGGTCCTGCGTCGCTACGACGTGACCTTCTCGATCGGCGATGGCTTGCGGCCGGGTGGCTTGGCCGACGCGAGCGACTCCGCACAGCTCGGCGAGCTCGAAGCGCTCGGCGAGTTGACGGAACGAGCCTGGCGACAGGGCTGTCAGGTGATGATCGAAGGCCCCGGACACATGCCCTTCGATCAGATCGAGTTCAACATGAAGCTGCAGCGCCGGCTCTGCCACGGCGCCCCCTTCTACGTACTGGGTCCGCTCGTGACGGATATCTTCCCCGGCTACGACCACATCACGAGCTGCATTGGCGCGACTGCCGCCGCCTACCACGGCGCCTCGATGCTCTGTTATGTCACGCCGAAGGAGCACCTAGGCCTTCCGAAGCAAGACGACGTAAAGCAGGGCTGCATCGCCTACAAAATTGCAGCCCATGCTGCGGACGTGGCCCTGGGAATACCCGGCACCCGAGATCGGGACGACGAGCTCACCAAGGCACGCGCCGCACTGAACTGGGAGAAGCATTTCGAGCTTTCCTTCGACCCCGATACGGCGCGGGCCTACCACGACGAAGACCTCGACGTGGATACCGACTTCTGCGCGATGTGCGGTCATGACTGGTGCTCCGTGCGCATCAGCAAGGAGATCACGCAGTTCATCAGCGGCAAGGACGAGAGCTACGCCTGGGACAAACCGAAGATCACCGAGGCCCTGAGCCCGGAACAAAAGACCATTCTCGAGCAACGCGGCGTCCTTTCGGCCGGGGAGATCCACCGTCTTGCTTCGAAGACCCGCCAGGAAGTCGGAGCGGACGAGGGCAAGGCCGCCTGTCACAGCGACGTGGCGGAGGAGGACAAGGCCAAGGTCGTCCAGAGCGTTTCGGCCCCCACCACCGCGCCGTAGTGCAAGGCAGCGACAGGGTTCGCCCGCTCCTGATGCGGGTGGCCGACCGCCTCGGCCTAGGCGCGTGGCCTCTGGGCCTCCTGATGCTCCTCTTTGCGAGTCTCGGCGTGGCCGGCGTGGCCACCTTCGGCGGAGACTTCGGTCCTGGCAGTTCGGCCGAAGCGACCCAGGACCTCCGGGTGGCCATCATTCTCGCTTTGCTGATCGGCTTCCTCCCCGGGGCGCAGCGGTTCGTGGATACAAGAGCTCATCAAACATTCGAACAACTGCGAGGGCTGCTCGACCCCGAGCCCATCGGGCTGAGCGAGTGGCGACACCGAATCGGGACCGTCGATCGACGCATTCATCGGCGTGCGATGTTGAGCGCGCTCGCCGTCTTCGTGTGTGGCGCGTTCCTGCCCGAGGCTCTCGCCATGGGGACCCTTGGCCTCGACCAAATGGTTGGAGTCTCGCTTCTCCACCGGATTTACGTTCCGATCCTCGCGCTCTTGGCAGGTTCGATGATGACCAGCAACGTAACCTCATCCTACGTCCAATCGGAAGCCTGCCGTACCCAGGGCCAGGTCCAGTTGTTCGACACCGATCCCTGGCGACCGCTGGCAAAGCTCGGTGTGGCCAACGCCATCGTCATGGTGGGCGTCATCTCCCTCGTCCTCTTGTTGGTTCCTGACCGCGGGGCGGGCGTCGGATTGGCGATCTTCCTCGCGAGCATGGTGCTCGTCCTGGTGCTGGTCGCGGGGGCATCGTTGCTGGCCCCCATGTGGGGCCTGCGCCAACGCATCCGCGAGGAGAAGAGCGCCCAGCAAACCTCCTACCAGCGCGAGTTGAACGAACTCTTGAGCGAACCCCACAGCGCACCAGGAAGACTCGCCGACCTGGCCGCCTACGGTCGGCTCCTGGATGATGTCCAGGAATGGCCGATCGGCCTGCCGCAGGTCGGGCGCCTCACCCTGCTCTTGGGGATCCCCCTTGGGTCCTGGGTCGCCTCAGCTCTGGTGGAACGTCTCCTGGATGGAATCCTGGGCTAGCGGTTCAACCCACCGAATTTCCTAGCGTTTCTGGACTCTTGGAGGCAGCCTTGACTAATCCTCGATCTATGATTCAATCAAGTGATTGATGCAACTGATTGAGTTCGTTCTTCATGAGCACCGAGCCCCTCCTTACTGAGACCGATCCCAAGAACCGAATCCTCGACGCGGCCGAACGGCTCTTCGTCGAACAAGGGGTGGCCAGCACTTCGCTGCGCTCCATCAACACCGCCGCGGGAATGAACCCCGCTGCTGTCCACTATCACTTCGGGTCGAAGGAGACCCTGCTTCTCGAGGTCTTGCGGCGCCGGGTCGACCCCACCAACAAGGAGCGCTTGGAGCTTCTCGATGCCCTGGAGGAAGCCGCCGGCGGCGAGCCCATCGCGCTCGAGCGGATCCTCACCGCATTCCTCGGACCCGCGATCTCCTCGGAGGATGCTCAACTGGTCGCGGTCATTCATCACGACGCGAAAGAGCTCGCCAACCACCTGGTGCCCTTGCTCTTCGGTGCCGTCGCGCAGCGGTTCATCGCCGCGCTAGGCAAGGCGCTCCCCAATCTGAGCCCGGAGGAAGTCACGCTGCGCTTCAAGCTCACGGTCGGCGTGATGCTTCACGTCATGCGCGGCTTCTGCGATTTCTCGCTGGATCCAGACAAGCCCGACCTCGCCGTCCCCGACCACGAGACTCGTCTTCGCCAGCTCCTCGCCTTTACTGAGGCTGGTTTCCGCGCGCCGCCTAGCACCCCAACGCCCAAGGACCATCCCCATGAAACTTGATCTACGCGTCATTGGCCCGATCGCTGCGGTCGCCGTCGGCGTCATTGGCGCCATGGCTTTGGTGGCCACCGGGCCGGAAGTCGAAACCGTAGCCCCTGAACCTTCGATCCCGTTGGTGCGAACCGTTACCGCGACACCGAGTGACTACCGACATGTGGTCATCGCCCACGGCACGGTCCAACCCCGCACCGAGAGCGAACTAGTGCCCGAAGTTTCCGGTCGCACCGAGTGGCTCGCGCCTTCCTTCGTCTCCGGCGGCTTCTTCTCCAAGGGCGATCCGCTCTTTCGGATCGAGGGAGGGGACTACCGAATCGCCCTCACCCGGGCCAAGGCGAGCCTTGCTCGGGCAAAGAGCGAACAATCCCGCGCGACCAAAGAGATGGCTCGGCAGAAACGGCTGGCGGAACAGAACGTGGCCAGCGATTCGCGCCTCGACGACGCCACCAACGCACAGAGTGTGGCCGATGCGGCAGTGTCCGAGGCCGGGGCCGCGCTGGAGCAGGCCGAGCGCGATCTCGCACGAACCGAAATCCGGGCGCCCTATGACGGCCGTGTCCGCAGCGAGAAGGCAGATGTCGGGCAGTTCGTGAACAAGGGAGCATCGATCGCCACGCTCTATGCCGTGGATTTCGCGGAGGTGCGGCTCCCTGTTCCGGACTCGGAACTCGCCTTCCTCGAACTTCCGCAGCTCTATCAGGGCGCGGCTGCCGACGCCGAGGGGCCAGCCGTGACACTGGCCGCGGACTTTGCGGGAGCTCGCCACGAATGGGCTGGGCGCATCGTCCGCACCGAGGGCGAGATCGACCCGCGCACCCGAATGGTGAATGTCGTGGCGCGGGTCCCGGGGCCCTACGAACCCTCGGCGGAAGGAAGGCCCCCGCTCGCCGCGGGTCTCTTCGTCGAAGCGGAGATCGCAGGGCGAACCGACGGACAGGTGTTCGTGCTGCCGCGGGCGGCCCTACGCGGCGACAATCGTATGCTCGTAGTCGACGCCGAGAAGCGGCTGCGCTGGCGGGATGTGCAGGTCAATCGCACCGACCGCGAGCAAGTGATCGTGCGCTCGGGCTTGCAGGCCGGGGAACGGGTCTGCATCTCCGCGCTGGAGAGCGCCACCGAAGGGCAGCAGGTCCGAATGCGTCCCGAGGCCCAGGAATCGGGTGAGGCGCCGACGCCCTCAGTCGCACCGGCTGCGGTCGATCAAGAGGGAGGTGCGGCATGAACGGCATCATCGCCTGGTTCGCGCGCAACCACGTCGCGGCCAACCTTCTGATGTTCTTTCTGGTTCTTGGCGGGCTCATCTCGATCCCCAACATCCTGCTCAAGCCATTCCCAGACATCGACGTCGACATGGTGACAGCGACCGTCGAGTACCGCGGCGCTGCACCGGAAGAATCGGAGGAAGGCGTCTGCGTCCGCATCGAAGAAGAGATCGAAGGCGTCGAAGGGGTCGAGAAGATCCGGTCGGTGGCCGTCGAAGGTGCGTGCACGGTCACGGTCGAACTTCTGAGCGGCACGGACGCGTCGAAGGCCCTCGACGATCTCAAGACTCGGGTCGATGCGATCGACACCTTCCCAGAAGAAGCCGAGAAACCGATCGTCTCGAAGGTGACGATCGTTAGATCGGCGATCGAGTTGGCGCTATCAGGGGCGACCGACGAGCGTTCGCTCAAGCAGGTGGCAGATCGGATCCGTGACGAACTAAGCGCCCTGCCCGGCATCACCCAGGTCTCGGTCTCGGGCGCGCGAAACTACGAGGTCTCCATCGAAGTTTCGGAGCAGGCCCTGCGTCGTTACGGGTTGAGTTTCGATCAGGTCACTCTGGCCGTGAGGCGGGGCTCGCTCGATCTTCCCGGCGGCTCGATCAAGACCGAAGGGGAAGAGATCCTACTGCGCACCAAGGGCCAGGCCTATTGGGAGGAGGACTTCGAGAACCTGCTGGTCCTCAGTAAGCCGGATGGCACTCGAGTGTTGCTCTCCGATGTGGCCGAAGTCGTCGACGCCTTCGAGGATTCCGACCAGGCTTCCCGCTTCGACGGCGAACGCGCCATGTTGCTCCGGGTCTTTCGTGTGGGCGACCAGGATGCCGTGGAAATTTCGCGGGTCGTGCGCGACTACCTGCAGAACGAGGCTCGCCTGCCCGAGGGTTTGACCCTCACGGTATGGCAAGACTCGACAGACATGCTGCGCAGCAGGCTGGCATTGATGTTCAAGAATGGCCGCAGCGGCTTCGCGCTCGTCATCATCGTGCTGGCCATCTTCCTGCAGTTGCGGCTGGCCTTCTGGGTGAGCCTCGGCGTGCCGATCTCGTTCCTGGGCGCCCTCTTTCTCTTCCCGGCCATGGGCTTCTCGATCGATGTCATTACTTCCTTCGCGTTGATTCTCGTGCTGGGCATCTTGGTGGATGACGCAGTGGTGGTGGGCGAGAACGTGCATCGCCACAGGAAGCTCGGATTGAGTCGCGAGGACGCCGCCATACGCGGCGCCCAAGAGGTCGCGACGCCGGTGATCTTCGGCGTCCTCACCACGGTCGTCGCCTTCGCTCCGCTGCTGCTGGCTCCGGGCGTCATGGGCCAGATCTTTGGCACGATCGCGACGGTCGTGATCCTCTGCCTGATTTTCTCGGTCATCGAGTCCCAGCTCATCCTCCCCGCGCACCTCGCGTCAGGAAAGGACGACGCGGAAAAGACGCCCTCGACCCATCCGATTCCCGTCGCGTGGAACCGGCTGCAAGGGGGATTCTCTTCCGCGTTCGAAACCCTCTCCCATGTGCACTACCGCAAGCTGCTCGGGCGGGCACTCGAGTTCCGCTACTTCACGGTGGCTCTGGGCATCGCGTTCCTCTTGTTCACCATCGGAACACTGGCCAGTGGCCGGATAAAATTCTCGTTTTTCCCCCCTCTCGAAGCGGACTATGTCGCTGCAGAGCTGACGATGCCTCAAGGCACCCCGGCGGAAGCAACGCGGAGAGCCGTCGAGCAGATCGAGGGCGTCATCCCCGAACTACGGGCGCGCCTCGATCCCGAGTACGCGAAGGAAGGCGAGAGCCTCGTCCTTCATGTGCAGAGTTCGGTCGGCGAACAACCCTTCGCCACCCAACAGGCCAGTGGTCCCCAGTCCGCAGGGACCGTCACCGTCGGGGGCTCCCACCTTGGCGAGGTGGTGCTGGCGCTCACGGTCTCGGAAGCGCGCGACATCAAGACCAGTGACATTGCAGACCACTGGCGAGAACTCGTCGGGGGGATTCCGGACTCGGTCGAATTGGTATTCGCGTCCACGCTGTTCGGTGCGGGCGCAGCCATCGACATTCAGCTGCGGGGCCCGGACGTGGATCGACTCCGGGCAGCTGCAGACGAAGTCAAGGAAGGTCTGGGCGGCTACCCGGGTGTCATCGACATCACGGACACGTTCCGGGCGGGAAAGAAGGAGGTCAAGCTCGCACTGCTGCCCACCGGCGAAGCGCTGGGCCTGAGCCTTCAAGACTTGGCTCGCCAGGTGCGCCAAGCCTTCTACGGCGACGAGGCCCAACGCATCCAGCGAGGCCGCGACGATGTGCGAGTGATGGTCCGCTACCCGGAGTCGGAGCGCCGTTCCCTCGAAGACCTGGAGAACATGCGCATTCGCATGCCGGATGGGGCGGAAGTGCCCTTCCGAAGTGTGGCCAAGGCCGAACTCGGCCGGGGCTTCGCCACGATCCGTCGCACGGATCGCCAGAGGGTGGTCAACGTGGTCACCGACGTCGACCGTAAGATCACCACCGCCAACGAAGTGCTCGGCGATTTCCTCGTCGTCGGGATGCCCCGCATCCTGAACGACTACCCCGGGGTTACCTACAGCCTCGAGGGTGCCCAGCGCGAACAACAGAAATCCATGCGCGGTGTGATGATCTGGTACGTCGGCGCGCTTTTCGCGATCTACGCGCTGCTTGCCATCCCCCTTCGCTCCTACGTTCAGCCTCTGCTGATCATGTCGGTGATTCCATTCGGCCTGGTGGGTGCGATCTTCGGGCACGTCTTGATGCGCACGGACCTGGCGATGATGTCCCTCCAGGGCATCATCGCGCTGTCCGGGGTCGTCGTGAATTCAAGCCTCGTCCTCGTCCACTATGTGAACGGCCGGATCGCCGACGGCGTGGAGATGGTCGAGGCGGTCAAGGAAGCCGGCATGACCCGCTTCCGGCCCATCGTGCTCACGTCGATCACGACCTGTGCAGGTCTCACGCCGCTGCTGATGGAGACCAGCACCCAGGCACAGTTCCTGATCCCGATGGCGATCTCGTTGGCCTTCGGCGTGCTCTTCGCCACCGTCATCACACTGTTCATCGTGCCGAGCGGATACCTGATCCTGGAAGACCTGCGCAGGCTGCCGGCGCGGCTCTCCCGCAGAGCCCGGGACCGGCAGCGGGCGCCGGAAGCCGCACCCGAATCGGGCGAGATTCCCGCCGGAGCCCCGGGGCGCTAGACCTTGAGAGGTCTCCAAAACGAACACCCCGGAACGCGAAGTCCCGGGGTGTTCTAAAGACCACGAACGGTACCCCCCCGGCTCCGCTCGGATCTTGAAGGATGTTTCGGCATCACAACGGGGATCTTGATGACTGATTGCCGATCAGGTGCATTTCCTTGAGCACGCAACTTTTCCTCACCGATGAGAACCTTCCGAAGTACCTGGAATCGCGGGGGCTTTTGGCTGAAGGCGAGGGGATCCAAGTCGAGGCGGCCGGAGATGGAAACATCAACTGGGTGCGTCGAATCCGACTTGCGAGTGGAAAGAGCTACATCGCGAAGCAGGCGCGGCCCGCACTGGAGAGATTCCCGGAGTACGAGGTGAGCACGGAGCGAATCGTCTTCGAGGCCCGCTACCTGGACCGAGCGCGACCCCTAGATCGGGACGATCTACTTCCCCACCTCGAGTTCTTCGACCCCAAGGAGCGGGTCCTGGTCATGGAAGACCTGGGTGCCGCAACCCGGCTGGATGCCGCGCTGGCCGCCGGCGCGGAGATCGGGGGCCCCATGGAGAAAGTCGCCCGCTTTCTGGCCCGGGTGCACGATGCCACGGCAGATGACCCGGGTCTGGCCGAGGACTTTCCGAACGAGGCGATGCGAAGGCTGCACGGCGACCACATCTTCAGCCTCCCCTATTCGGAAGAGTTCCCCGCGCCTCCCCGCACGGCGGAAAGGGCTGCGGAGATTCGGAGGGACGAGACCCTCTGCCGGTTGGCCGCTGCAGCCTACGAACAGTACCTCCGACCCACAGGGCCGCTGATCCACGCGGATGTCCAGCCGGGCAACCTGCTCTTGGCCGTAAGCGGACCGAAGCTCCTCGACGCTGAGATCGCTCACGCCGGAGACCCTGCCTTCGACTTGGGAACCCTGTTGGCTCATCTCGTCCTTCCCGCAGCAGCAAGAGGGGAGCCCCTCGCAGCCATGCCTCTCCTGACTCGCGTCTGGCAGGCGTACCTGAGTGAGCGAAACGGAGCGGCCGCCTCCTTGGCGGAAGAGACCACTCGCTACGCGGGGCTCGAGTTGATCCGCCGCACGATTGGCGCAGCACGTGTGCCCTTCGTCGAGGAGGACGCGGCCGGCCTCGCCGTTCTCGAGGTTGGCACCCACTGGGTGCGAGAACCCCAGAAGGCTGCGGCTCGGCTCGGCGGCTAGCGGAGGTCTGGGGTCCTCCGTCCCACTGGACCCCGTCGATCAGTCGACGCTCTCGTCGGTCTCGTCAGCGGGCTCCGGAATCGCGCCATAGGGGCGGGCATGGGGCTCCTGACCCGGTTCTTCATCGGTCTGAGCCCACTGAATCCGCTGGTAGTCGAAGCCCCCATCGGCGATCACGTTGAACTTCAGGATCTCGAAGTAGGGAGAGAGGTCGAAGTCCCGGGGGGTGAGCAGGGTCGGGTGGCGCATCTTGAAGAACCCGGTGTAACTCGCGCTCTCAAAACCGAAGATCCGGCGCAGCAATCGCCCGCGGCCGGGTTGCGGCTCAGCGGTGTCGAAACCGTCCGGGAACTCGATCTGTGGGAGGATCGGGAACTTCACCTTGTGAAAAATGCGCCCGAGCAAGCTGGAACAGATCACTTCGGTCGGCATGGTGCTGCCAAAGTGCAATGCCGTGCGGCGGAAGCGATCTGGAATGATCCGGACAGGGAACAGGTAGCGGCCGAGATCGAGAATGTTTCTCAGGTCGTAGCGCCAACCGAGGGCCGCAAGCATCTCGTCGAGAATGACCTTCAGATCTTCGGGCCGAAGGCGATGGGGCCGGACAACGCGAACGTTGAAGTCGATATATTTGGTCAGCGGCGAGGCGACGACGCCATCGGGCAACGCTTCGATGATCAGCGCATCGGCGTCGTCCCCGAACTGCTCCCTGGTCCGCTCCGCGGCAGGGCCACCGCGCCGAACCAACTCGTCACCGATAAAGAGCGCAGCGTGAGACCAGGAGCTCTGGGTCAGGTACTTAATGATCGCCGAGACCCGGTTGTCGCCCTCCACGAGAAGGACGTCTCCCTTGCGAATGTGCCGCTTGAGAGCATGGTGGTCATTCCACCCGCGGCGTTCGTAGTGACTGACGGGCTCCGTCAGAAACTCAATGATTCGGTCGGTGACCCAACCTCTCAGATCCAAGGGTTTCGCTCCTCAGTGGGCATCATTCGCGGGCCTCATCGGCGTATCGGTGGGTCGGGGTTGAGGCCCGCCGGAAGTCCCCGTCATGGCTCGGAAAAGTGATTTTCCCCCATAGCCTTCTTCCAGGGTGTTGTGTATCCTTTGCCCTTCCTTGGAAAAGCCTTTTATTTTCAAGGACTTACGCGGCGCACCCCGACGGCGTGCCCAGTGGAGCCATGCCCCGATGGATGTGAGGATCAAGCTCAACGTCTCTTTCACGGTCTCAGGAAGTGGCCTGGAAGACGCCTTGGCGGAGTACGATGAGTTGACGGTTGCGGGAATGGTAAGCGAAATCCTCGACAAGGCGATCGCTTGTGAGGATGTCCAGGTGGACATCGCTGAGGGTCCGAACACCCTCGAAGAATACGACCAGCAGAGCGGCTGAGCACACTCAGAACAAACTGAGCTGCTCGGGACCCGACTTCGCAACTTTCTGAGTTCGCGCGACGGGCGCTGCTGCGGGTTTGACGTCTGCCACGCTGGTACCAGTGCGCCTCCGAGGCGCTGCCGGTGTGCCATCCGGCGCGGGCCGTCGCGGCCGATAGATCCCCTCCCAGCGAGCGAACTCGAGCACCTGAACATTGAACGCTCGAAAGCGTTCACCATGATTGAAGTGTCGAAGGTGCGCGAGTTCATGACAGAGGGTGGCAATCAAGCTTGAATACTTCAGCGGCTTTCCGGTCGTCACGTGACGCAACCGGATCTTGATGGTGCCGTCTGAGTAGCAGATGCCGTAGCGGTTCTTGACGTTCGCGCGTTCCGCTTCGATGGACCGATATCGAAGACCGAAGTGCGCCGCGATCAGCGCACCATCGCGATTCAGGCGCGCGATCAATTCTCTTCGCGTCTTGCGGTCCACGGTATCCCCCAGGACCAAGCATCTCGACGGGGCGCGCGGCCGTCAAGTATGCTCAAGCGGTGACGACGCAGAAAACGCCGCTCTTCCCCCTGTCCAACGTTGTGTTGTTTCCAAACGCGGCTGCTCCGCTCCACATCTTCGAGCCTCGCTATCGACAGATGGTGGACGCGGCCCTCGGCGCAAACCGCGTGATAGCGATGGTGACGGTACGGCCGGAACACGGTGAGACCGTGGGCGGAGATCCGCCAATCTACGGGGTCGGGTGCGCGGGCTTCATCCAGAACTACCAGAAACTCGGAGATGGTCGGTATAACCTCGTTTTGCAGGGAACCCACCGAGTTCGGATCGAATCCGAGGTCCCGACCACCCAGGAGCGCTTGTATCGCGTGGGGGAACTGACAGCGCTCGAGGATCCGCTGAACGACGCTCGCCGGTGCGCGGAGCTTCGCGAGCAGGTCGTCGAACACCTGTGCGAGATCGTCGAGTTCAGTTCGGAGCTCTCGGTCGAGCAGGCGGCGGGGCAGTTTCAAAACATGGACCCGGCATCGTTCACCGACGGTGTGTGTCAGTCGATCGGGCTCCCGCCTGCAGAGAAACAGGGTCTTCTCGAAGCGGACAGCATCGACGATCGTCTGGCTCGACTCGAGAGCGCGCTTGCCTTCCACCGGGTCATGCTCGAGCGCGGTGGTAGCAGTGGGGAGAGCCCAACCCAGGTCCACTGATTCCGGAATCGGGGCGTCTTTTCGTTGGCCTGCGTATCTCTCTAGCGCCCGCCAACGGGACCCTTTTGGTGCATTTGGCGACACTCGTGAAACCCGACGTATATCGCCGAATGAGTCAGCATAGCGGCGAATTTCGTCGATTTTCTAAAACCTGAAATGACACGGGTGACACGTAAAGTGCGTCACCTAGAACGCATCAACAAGACCGCGGAACCCCGCGAAATCGCGAACCGTTCTGGTTTGCAAACAGCGGTTAACGTCGCTGCGAAGCGTGATTTCGGCTGAACCGCAGGCGTGTAGGGTGAGTCCGGCGATCGCTGCCTCGGATCATTGCGCGGCTTGGCGGCGCATGCTCTAATTCGCGCCTCAGCAGGGGCCGCCTCTTCCGGATTCCTCCAAATCCAGCCGGGACCCCCTAAAACCCCCCGTTTTTCAGCAGGTCCCATGCATCACCCCCCCAAGGTGTGGGACGGCGTTCTAGAACGCCTTCACACCTCGATGCCGCCGCTCGCCCTGGAGGCTTGGGTTCTCCCGCTCTCGGTTCGTCTGGATTGCCAGGCGAAACCCGGCGGCGAGCCCGTGTCAGCCGGGAACTCCGAGACGCTACGCATCGAGGCTCCCGGAAGCTTCCACGAGGCGAGGATTCGCGCCCGATATCTGACGGACATCCGCACCGCCCTCGACGATCTCGGCCGAGCGGATCTTCCCATCACTTTGACCGCGGGCCCGCAATGCCAACTCGCGGAAGCCGCCGCCCCTCTTGTTAAGAGCGACAGGCCGCGCGAAGAGCACACGACCGCCTACCCTCGGCCGGTCGCCGCCTCAGCAGCCCCGGAGCTACCGGTCGCGAAGTCCGAACTCCCCCTGACCTTTGAGACCTTCGTGGTTGGCTCGGAGAATGCGCTCGCTCGCGAGGCCTCTTTGGCTTTGGCTCAGGAACGGCAGCTTGCGATCAGCCCGCTCTTTCTCGCCGGGGCTCCCGGTAGTGGCAAATCCCACCTGGCCCGGTCGATCGCTTCGGAGGCGCGGGGTCGACGATCTCGACGCGTCGTCTACGCGTCCGCTGAACAGTTCACCGCCGCGTTCACGACGGGGCTCAAGCGCAAGGACACGGATCCTTTCAAGCAGCGTTTCCGGCAGGACTGCGACCTCCTCATCTTGGAGGACGTGCAATTCCTCGAGGGAAAGGAGGCCACCCAGGCTGAGCTTCTGCTGATTCTCGAAGAGTTGGCGACCCTGGGGCGGGCGGTTGTCCTGACGGGAGACCGACTACCTCGTGAGATGCCGGGCCTCCACCCTCGCCTGATCTCGCTTATGACCGGTGGCCTCGTCGCCGAGATCGAGCCGGCCGGCCGAGAGCAACGTGCCCGAATCCTGCAGGAGAAGGCGTCGAGTGGGGGGGTGCGAATCCCGAAGGAATGCCTCGACCTGCTCGTCGACCGGGGTACCGGGAATGTGCGGGATCTCGAGGGGGCGCTGATCCAGCTCGTGGCAACCGCGTCGTTGCTACAGAGGAAGATCGACCTGGAGCTCACCGAGGCGGCATTGCGCAAGGTGGCCCCTAGTCAGGGTCCGCTTCTGACGGTGCCCTCGGTCATGGAGCGCGTGGGCTCCTTCTTCGGCCTCACCCCGCAAGATCTGGCCAGCCGCAGCCGACGGCGCGCTATCCTGGTACCGCGCCAGATCACGATCTATCTCTGTCACCGCTACACCTCCGCCACGTTGACGGACATCGGCCGCGCCGTGTGCCGAGACCTACCGGCTGTGAAGAACGCAATTGCGGTGGTCGAGCGCGCCATCCTCGAGCGAGCCCCGCTGCGCTACCAGGTGGAAGCTTTGGTCGAACGCCTCGGGATCACCCACCCGGTCGAGCCGGCCGAGCCCGCCCCCCAACGCAAAGTCCAGAGCCCGCGCGCAGTGGCAACCCACAAGGGGAGCGTGGCCCGCAGCCGACCCCAGCGACGCAGCTCCTAATCCGAAGGATCGTCGCCGGTGCGCACGAGAGTGGCTACGGCCCGACTGAGTGAAGCGGTGCGGGGGTGCTTGTGGGCGGCCAGCGCCTTCAAGGAAGGCTCCTGTTGGGCTAGGCCCGCCGGTCCAGCTGGGTCTGGCCCTGGCCCTCTCGCCAACGGGCGGGGCCCGCGAGCTCTACCTGGCGCTCAGGCTCCAGCGACGGCGGATCGTTGGCCGGATCGACATAGCGCTCCAAAAAGTCGTACTTGGTGCTGCGTTGTACCGGCACCCGCCCCATCTCGCGAATCAACCGACGCATCTCCTCAGCAGGCAGATTCTCACCGAAGTCGGATCCGGACTCCCGGCTGATTGACTCTTCCATCAGGGTGCCGCCGAAGTCGTTGGCGCCAGCCTCGAGGGCAAGCTGGGACAACTTCGGACCCATCTTCACCCACGACATCTGGATGTTGGTGATGTGGGGACGCAGAAAGAGCCGCGAGACGGCGATCAGGCGGAGATCGTCGGCACCCGAGGGGCCCGGTCGCGACTGGTCCCAGTTTCCGAGCACGTTCTTTTCGTGGATGAACCCCAAGGGGACGAACTCGGTGAACCCACCGGTCTCCTTCTGGAGCTCACGGATGACATCGAGATGGGTGACGATGTGCCGGGGCTCTTCAACGTGCCCGTACATGATCGTCGAGGTCGAACGCAGCCCGACCTCGTGCGCCGCCTGGACGATCTCGACCCAGCGGTCCGTCATCAGCTTGTTGGGCGATAGAATCTTGCGCACCTCGTCATCGAGGATCTCCGCAGCCGTGCCGGGCATCGTGCCGAGCCCCGCCTCGACCAGCCAGCGCATTTGATCGGGGAGTGTCATCCCCGACTTCTTCGAGATGTAGTCCATCTCTTCCGGGGAGTAGGCGTGGATATGCAGGTCCGGGAACTCTGCCTTCAGATGCGTGAGAATCTCGTGATAGTGGTGGTGATCTTTCTGCGGATCGATCCCGCCCTGAATGCAGACCTCGGTCGCCCCTCGCGAGACCGCGTTCCGCGCTTTGGCGTTGATCTCCTCGAAGGTGCGGTCGTAGGCCTCCTTCTCTTCGCGATGGCGGGCAAAACCACAGAAGCTGCAGCCCACGTAGCAGACGTTCGTGAAGTTGATATTCCGCGTGATCACGAAGGAGACGTCGTCTCCACAGTCATCCTTTCGCGCGACGTCAGCCGCGCGAAGCAGCGCGTGGAAGTCCGGGCCTTCGGCTCGGAGCAGACGCAGGGCGTCGTCCTTCGAGATTTCCTTGCTGGACAGGGCCGCATCGAGGATGTGAGCCACATCCTTCGACACGTCATTCAGGAGTCGTTCGAGCATTACGCGGCCTCCAGGCTGAGCCGCGGGCGGGCATAACCCTGTTCGTTGGCCAGGGCCTTAGTGGCTTCGAGCACGTTGGGTTCGAAGAACGATTCATCGGCCAGGTGTCGTGGGTAGACAGGCAGCCGCTCCACCAACTTCTGTCCGGCGGCCTCGGTGCGATCCCGGAGCTCGACCAAAGCCGGCCAGGGAGCCTCGGGATTGATGTAGTCGACGGTGATCGGCGAGACACCGCCCCAATCGCTCAAGCCACCTTGCATGAGCTGCTCCATCAGCCCCGGTGCGAGATTCGGCGGCGCTTGAACCTGGACGTCGCGGCCCAAGACCAAGCGAGCAAGAGCCACCCAGCCGATCACTTCCGGGTCGGGGAGCGGCGAGGCCCAACGCATCCGCGTCCCGGGCTTCGGGTGGAAGGGCTGGATGATCGCTTCTTGCAAATGCCCGTAGCGGTCGTGCAAAGCGCGCATGGTGAGCAGGGTGTCGACACGCTCCTCATCGTTCTCGCCGATACCGAGCAACATCCCGGTCGTGAACGGGATCTTCAGCTCACCGGCCTCTTCGTGCATCTTGAGCCGGACCTTCGGATCCTTGTCGGGGGCGTACTGGTGGGCCATCCCCTTTCCGCGAAGCCGCGTACTGGTGGACTCGAGCATCAAGCCCATCGATGCATTCCAGTGACGGAGTTCGGACATCTCCTCCTGGGTCAGGATTCCCGCATTGGTGTGGGGCAGCATTCCTCCGTCGAAGGAGACCTTGCAGCCCTCGACCAGATACTCCGTCGTCGAGCGGAAGCCCTCCCCGGCCAACCACTCCTTGTAGGCGCGGTAGGCGATCTCGGGTTTGTCCCCCAGGCAAAAGAGCGCCTCGATGCAGCCCATCTGGACGCCGCCGCGGGTGACGCCGGCAACCTCATCGAGGGTGTAGGTCTTGGCCTCGGGGGAGTCGGGGGTCTTGGCAAAGGTGCAGTAGGCGCAGCGATCCCGGCACAGATTCGTGAGCGGCACGAACACGTTGCGCGAGAAGGTGATGTGATCCCCCTGGGCGAGGGTCTTGCTCTCGAAGGCGGCCTCCTGGAGAACGCCTAGCACCTGGGGATCGTGGAAATGGCTCGCCAGCCAGGACGCTTCGTCCGAGCCAATGCAGCCGGCCTCGACGGCGTCCCGAACGATTCGGGTCGCCTCTTGGGGGGAGGAAGAGAGGGACACGGGCAAAGCATACCCCTCCGCGGGCGCGCAGGGGGAGGTCGTGGAAGTTAGGCTCCATCCTCGACACCGACCCATTCCCGAAGGGTTCCGGGCTCGGTTTCATGGAGGAAATCACCGGCGGGCGTCGCCCCCGCCCGGTCTTGAATCGCTCGGAAGATGCCGACCAGCGCTGGAATCATCTTCTCTTCGGATATCCGTGAGTAGAGGGTATGGGCGAGGCGGGTGCCGTTTCGGGCGCCGCCCACCAGCACGACGTGGTCGTTCTTGCCGTAGCCGTAGATGCCGATCTCGGCGGAAGGCGGCCGTGCGCAGTTGTTCGGGCAGCCGGTCATCCGGATCACCACGTCGACGTCCCCAAGCCCCTCGGCTTCGAGGGCGCTGAAGTACTCGGGGAGGATCCCTTCGGCGTCGGTCATGGCCAGGCCGCAGGTCGGCTTGGCCGGGCACGCCATGCTGTTTGCGCGGGCAATGGCGACATCCTCGGAGCGAGTCACACCGTGTTTCTCCAAGATGGCGTCTACGGCTGAGCGGTCGTTCACGTCACACAGGATCAGGTCCTGCTGCCCGGTCAAGACAACGGACAGGCCCAAGCTCTCGACGGCCTCGCGAACCGCGACGCGAGCGGCGCCCTTCAGGCGACCCGCCTCGACCGAGAGACCGTAGTAGCTTCCGCCTCCGCGCTGGTCGTGCCAACCGAGGTTCAGATTCATTGGACCGATCGTGACCGGCTCTGCGTCCTCCAGCTCGATGCCGAAGCGCTCTCGAAGGGCCTTCTTGACGACGTCGGTCCCCATCCGCCGGATGGTGTACTTCCAACGGGCCTGCTTGCGATCCTTGCGGTCGCCGTTCTCCTTCTGGAGCGCCACGATGCCGCGGGTCGCCTCGACGACCTGATCGCGCTTCACCCGACCGAGATGGATCGCCAGATGCGCAGCCGTCTTCGGATTGTTGTGGGAGAGCCCAAGGCCTCCGCCGGTGTAGAAGTCCCAGACCTTGCCCTCACCGTCGACGGGGACCAAGGCGACGTCGTTGGTGAGAACGTCTGCCGAGTTGTCGACCGGATGGGCGATGCCGATCTTGAACTTCCGCGGCAGGTATTGGTCGCCGTAGATCGGCTCTTCCGGGGTGACGCGACCGTTCGTCGCACCGTTCTCGTCCGCAATGAAGATCTCGAAGTAAGAGGTCGTGCGGGGCGAAAGCAGCTCGGCGATCTGTTTCTTCCAAGCCGCGTCGTAGTTGGCCAAGTAGTATCGGAACAACGCCTCGGATGACGAAGCGTCCTTGTCGCCGCCTCGTTCCACATCTCCTCTGTCTATCTTCTTTCCTTTTTTCTCGCCCCGAGCCAACTCGGCGGCCGCTCGCAAGCTGCGATCGTCATACAGCTGGCTCGCTTCCAAGGCTGTCAGCTCGCGGTCGAAGACTCGGACCTCATCGACCATTCCGTTGGCGAAGCCGCGATCTCGAAACCGTTCGCCAATGGCCAGATTGTCGCCGCCTCCGCCCGTGATGTTCTTGTACAAGTGGTCTCGAACCACTTCGCCGTCGGCCGGCTCC
>JAVJHY010499666.1:3939-19109 GCA_035593235.1 Phascolosoma agassizii | reverse complement strand
TCATGGATGCCGATTCTTTTGCAGCCTTTGAACAGGCCGACGGTCCGTTTGATCCCGAGCGCGCCAAGGCATTGGAAACGCACATCTTGTCGCTCGGTGGGACTGATGACCCCAAAACACTATACACCGCGTTCCGGGGGCACCTGCCGGGGGTTGAGGCCCTGCTGGAAGGGCGCGGATTGGCCTGAAATTGGGCGCACATGAAATCTTGCAAAGATTTCAGGCCGTTTTCTTTGCAAGAAAACGTTAGCCCTGCGCCGTCTGTGCCAGCTTATCCATAATCCGGACCAGTTCTGCGCTTATGCCCGGTTCAGACAATGCGTGCCCGGCTAAGGGGATCATGCGCAAATCGGCATTGCCCCAGGCAGCCGCCAATTGATAGGCCGCGTCGGGCGGGCAGATCATATCAAATCGCCCCTGCACAATGGTGCCAGGGATATGGCTGATCTTACCTGCGCATTGAATGATTTGGCCGTCGAATTCCAAAAATCCATTGTGGGTAAAATAGTGATTTTCCAGCCGTGCGAACGCGCGCGCATACTCTACCGGGCTGTCGCCGCCCATGCCGGTACTATTCACTGTGGCCAGAGCATTTTCCCAGGCGGCCCACGCCCGCGCATACCTGATTTCTTCGGATCTATCGCCTGAAAACAACCGCTTATGATAGGCCGCAATCATGTCGCCGCGTTCATCTTCGAGCCTTCGATCGGAGACCGCGATGGCGACGGGTACAAAGACGATGTCGACGAGTGTCCCGACCAGCCGGAGGACTTCGACAACTTCGCCGACCCCGATGGATGTCCAGACCCCGACAACGACCGTGACGGTATTCTCGACGACGACGATGAGTGTCCGCTCGTGCCCGAAGACCGCGATGGCGACGCCGATGAAGACGGTTGCCCCGAGGGAAACGAGGGAGACCGAGATGGAGACGGGATCCTCGACGACGTCGACGAATGTCCCGACGACCCAGAAGACCGCGATGGATTCCAAGACCAAGACGGTTGCCCCGATCCCGACAACGACAACGACGGACTTCTCGACACCGACGACCTGTGTCCGAACGATCCGGAGGACATGGACGATTTCCAGCAAGACGATGGCTGCCCCGATCTCGACAACGACAACGACCGGATCCTCGACGTGGACGACAGCTGTCCCAACGACCCGGAGATGTACAACGGTTTTGAGGACGAAGATGGCTGTCCCGATCGCGGTGTCGTGGAGTGGGACGACGGCGTGTTGGTACTCTTCGAGGAGATCTACTTCGAGACCGACAGCGCGGAGATCAAGTCCGAGAGCTTCCATGTGCTGGACGCCATGTCGGCCGCGCTCAACGGTTCGCCCAACGTCACCTTCGTGGAAGTACAGGGCCACGCCGACGAACGAGGTTCCGACGAATACAACATCGCTCTCACCCGTGACCGCGCCGCCGCGGTGCTCGAAGGCCTGGTGCAGCGCGGCGTGGCACGTGAGCGAATGCGCTCGGGCGGATACGGCGAGCGCTGTCCCGTCGATGTGCGCCACAACCAGGAAGCGTGGGACAAAAACCGCCGCGTCGAGGTGAAGATCCTGCGCACCGAAGACGGCCCCACCAACGTCGAGATCGCCTGTCCCGCCGGGCGGGAGCTGATCCCCAGTCAGTGACCAGTCAGTGACCAGTCAGTGACGTCAGTGCTCGGTGTCTAGCGCAAGCCATGTTTTTGCAAGAGCTTGATCAAGTAGGTGCGGTCCATACGGCCCTCCCGAGCGGCGCGCGACACGTTGCCCTCGGCTCGCTGCAAGAGTTTTTGGAGATAGCGCGACTCGAAGTCGTGCAGCACCGCCGCACGCGCCTCTTTGTATCCCTGTTCCAGCCACCCCGCGTCGTCGGCGGCGAGCTCGGGGTCGAGCAAGGGCGTCTCGCCCATGGCGAACGTCGCCTCGATCACGTTTCGCAACTCGCGAACGTTGCCAGGCCAGCGATGCGCTGCGAGCGTGCTCATCACATCGGGACCGATGACATCGGCAACCGGTCCATCGTGCCCGGCCTCGCGCAAGAAGCGTTCGACCAGTACCGGAAGATCCTCCATCCGCTCCCGGAGCGCCGGCACGTGCAGCACGACGACGGCGATCCGGTAGTAGAGATCCAAGCGAAAGCGCCCCGCATTCACCTCGCGACGCAGATCGCGGTGCGTCGCGCATACGATCCGAACATCGACCTCAACTTCCTTGCGCCCGCCCACACGACGAAAACGTCGCCGCTCGAGTGCACCGAGAAGCGAGGGCTGCAACGTGTTGGGTAGTTCGCCGATCTCGTCGAGAAAGAGTGTGCCTCCGTGGGCCCGCTCAAATGCGCCAACGTGCAGTCGGTCCGCCCCGGTGAACGCTCCCTTTTCATGCCCAAAGAGCTCGCTGGCAACGAGCGCAGGCGCGAGCGCCCCGCAATCGACCGTCACGAAAGGCGTCGATGCGCGCGACCCCGCATCATGCAGTGCACGCGCGATCAACTCCTTGCCCGTGCCCGACTCACCCACCAAGAGCGCGGGGGTATCGGCCCGACCCGCACGTTCGATGCGCGCCATGAGTCGGCGCATGATCGGTGTGCGGCCAACGATGTCGCCCAGCTCGTCCTCGTCATGCAGCTCGACGGTGACGCGCTGGCCGTCGACGACCTTGAGCGTCGACTTGCCGACCTGGAGCATGCTCCCAGGCGGGACCGCCGCGCGGGCAAGTCGCGCCCCCTCGTACATCGTGCCGTTGGTCGAATCGTGGTCGATGACAAAAACGCCCTCGCCCGCTCGAACCAGCTCGAGGTGGAAGCGCGAGATCGTGGCATCGCTGAGCACCAAGTCGTTGCCCTCGGCCGTGCCCACCGTCAGCGTCTCCGAGCCCGCGTCAGCATGGCGGCCCGCATCGGGGCCCTCGACCACCTCGACCCGCAGGCTGCGTACGGGCAAACCCAGTCGGTCCCGGGCGGGTTCCGTCGTCTCCATGTCACCATCCTACCTGCTATCGTGCTGCCAATGAGCACGCGTCCGCGTTGGCCTTTCCGCGTGAAGCTGACGCTCTTCGCAGGAGTTCTGGCCGCCGTTCCTTTGCTTCTGATGGGCGGCGTGCTGACGCAGCTCAATGCCGATGCGGTGGTGCGATCCCGATGGCAGCTGCAGATCGCGCTGGCCGACGACCTCGCGCGAACGTTGACCGAGGACACGGCCACCGCCGAGAGCAACCTTCGGGCGATCTCAGGGGTGCTGACGGATGCGCAGCTGCCCTTGGATGCGCGACTGGCCGCAGCGGCGCGCATGCTGGAGTCGTCGCACGTGCTCGACCAGGTTGCCATCCATGATGAAGACGGCGAACTCATCGACCGCTTGCGCCAATCGGACGCCGTCACGCTGCCCGGCCCGGACGCTCTCCCGGAGACACTACGCGCCGATGCGATGCGCCGTGGCCCCGTCGTCGTCGGGCCCGAAGTCGCTCAGGCGATCTTGGCCCATCCGATGCGAACCGACCAAAACGTCAGCGGGTATCTCGCCGCGCCGCTTCCGTTGGCCTCGTTGCAGCGACGCGTCGAGCGCCTCACACAAACCCACTTGGCCGTAGACGAGGGTGCGATGCGCATCGTCGACGATGCCGGCCTCGTTCTGGCTGCCTCGGACCGTGAAGAAGTCGGACGCGTGCGAAGTGACGAGGCAATGGAAGGACTGAACCTGGTAGACCTGGCTGCGCCTCGCTCGGCCGAGCTCGAAGACTTCGTCGCCACCGTCGCGCCGCTCGAAGAGTGGCCCTGGGCGGTGATCATCGAAGTGCCGCGTGCGCGTGCTTACGCAACGTTGCGCCGCATGCAACTGCTCGTCGGCGGCGGGATCGCCGTCACGTTGGTGCTCGCCTTTCTCTTCGCGGCATTTTTGGCGCGGCGAATCACGGCTCCGATCGCCACTCTTTCGCAGTTCGCTGGCGAACTTGCCGCGCGTCGTTTCGACCGTCGGGTGCGGATCGAAACGAAGGACGAACTCGCTCAGCTCGGCCGCGATCTCTCGTCCACAGCAGAGGCGCTCGAGGAGAGCGAGGCGCAGATTCGCGCCGAGCAAGCAATACGCACGGACCTCGGACGCTTTCTTCCCGCCGAGCTGGTCGAGAAGGTCGCCCAGCGAAACCACGACATGGAACTCGGGGGCCGCCGGCTTCCGATCACGGTTCTTTTTGCAGATGTCGTCGCATTCACGCCACTGACGCGGCAGCTCGAACCGGAAGATCTCGTGGCGCTACTCAACGAGTTGTTCACCCTCCTCACCGAGGTCGTGTTCCGGCACGGCGGCACCGTCGACAAGTTCGTCGGCGACGCGGTGATGGCGATCTTCGGCGCACCCGATCCGCAGCAAGACCACGCCGCACGCGCAATTCGTGTGGCGATGGACATGATGGCCTTCGTCGAAACGGCCAACCCCGGCTGGCAGCAGCGCTGGGGCGTGACCATCCAGTTGGCCATCGGAATCAACACGGGGGACGCTGTCGTAGGCAACCTCGGCTCGGAAACGAGGATGGACTACACGGCCATCGGCGATGTGGTCAACGTTGCGTCCCGGCTCGAAGCAATGGCGCGCCCGCACCAGATCCTCGTGAGCGAGGCCACGCGTGCGCAGGCGGGCGACGAGTTCGATTTTGGAGAGGTGGGGCCGCACACCGTGGCCGGGCACACCGACACCATCGTGCTCTTCGAGGTTCGGGCATGAGCCGGACGATCACCCGCGGCACGATCATCGGTGGTCGCTACCATCTGGAGTCGGTGTTGGGCGAAGGTGGCGGCGGCGTGGTGTGGCGCGCGACGCAACCCGACCTCGGACGCGAGGTCGCCGTCAAGATGCTGCGGAGCACCCACGCCGGTGTACGCGACCGCGCTCGCTTCGAACGCGAGGCACGCGTTGCTGGCGCTCTCGACCACCCAAGCGCCGTTGCCGTTCACGACTTCGGAGAGCACGAAGGCCAGCTCTTTCTGGTGATGGAGCTGGTAGGGGGCCACTCGTTGCGCGCCTGTATGGAAGACCGCATCGCGTTCGAACGAATCGTCGAAATCGGTCGCCAGATCAGTGAAGTGTTGATCGCCGCCCACCGTCTCAACCTCGTGCATCGAGATCTAAAGCCAGAGAACATCCTGCTCGAGTCGGGTGCCGAAGGCGCACAGGACACACAGCGCACTTCGGCTCGCGTTCGCGTGCTCGACTTTGGTTTGGCGTTCGTGGTCGACAGCGAGCGCGACGCACGCATGACACGTGAAGGCGTCATCGCGGGAACGCCCGCATACCTCAGCCCGGAACAGGCGCAGGGCGGGCGCGTCGGGCCCCCCACCGACATCTACGCGCTGGGCTGCCTGATCTTCGAGATGGTGTCTGGGCATCCCCCCTTTGGCGGCGCTGATCTGGAGGTGCTGACCAAGCAGCTCTACGCACCGGCCCCGACACTGCGCCGCAAAGACGAAGCCGTACCTGCAGCGCTAGACGCGTTGGTGTCGGCGATGCTGGACAAACGAGCCCCGCAGCGCCCCAGTGCCATCGACGTGCGCGACACGTTAGCGGGACTGGATCCTCATGGGCGAGGTCGCGCACGTGGAGAGCAGCCCTTGGCGGGTCGCGCGGCACGCATGGTCGCGCCCATCCCCCCAAAGCGCGCGCCTGCCGCGACACGTACCGAGGGCGAAGTCGCTGTCGTCGGCGCGGTGCCTGCCGAGCTCTTGCTCGCGCTGAGCGCCGATGGGTTGTTTGCGTTTGTGGTGACTGAGGACCAGCCGCTCGAGCGCCCCGATGTGATCTTCGCACCGGGGGCGCTGCCTGGCCGGGTGCGCGAGTTGCGCGCGGTTGCGCCGGTGGTGACCGACGGCGATCCAAGGGACGTATTGCGGCTCGGGGAAATGATCCGGGCTGGCGCCGCGGAGGTGGTGCCTCTTCCCCTCGAAGCGAGCGAGCTGGTTCGACGCTTGCGCAGGACGCTGCGTCGAGGCCGGATGTGACCTTGCACGCATCAGCGCCGCGGATTGCGCTCGTCTTGTGCGCCATCGCTGGCACTTCCCCAGCCACAGCACAGTCTGCACAACCTGCACAGTCTGCAGCACGGTCTGCGACGCCGTCGACGTTCCCGTACAGGGTGCAGGAAGGGGATTCGTGCGCGTCCATCGCGTTGAGCGTGTATGGCGACCGTCAGCGCTACGATTTGATCCACGCGCACAACGATTTGGGACCGCTTCCGCACCGACTCGAAGTCGGTCGAGTTCTCGAGCTGCTTCGGCCCGAGCTCGCGCGTGCCGAAGCCACGATTCGAAACGTCGATCATCGCGTAGAGCACCGGCCGCCCGGACTCGAAACGTGGCGTGCGGCAACACGGGGGCAGGCGCTGCAACGCGGGCATCAGGTGACGACGCACGAGGATGCATTCGCCGAGCTGCGTTTTCGGAATGGCTCGGTACTGCAGATGCGCGAACGCAGCCTGGTCATCATCATGGGCGAAGGCCGACACGTTTCGCGAAGCACCGGGCGTGCAACGCTCGAACGTGGTGCATTGCGCGCCCACCTCAGCCGTCTGAGCGAGCTTCGCGTCGCCACACCTTCGGCGCGCGCAACGGTGACGGGCGACGCGTGGGTGGGTGTCGACCAACACGGAACCAGTCGGGTGGCCAACCGCTCGGGTCGTACGATGACCGTGCAAGGTGATTCGGGCCAAGTCCGATTGCCGGTAGGTACCGGCACGTTGGTCCGGCGCGGCGAGCGTCCGCGCCGACCCCACCGCTTGCCCGACGCACCGCGGTGGAGCAACGACCTCGCGGGTCGCTTCGTGGGGTTCGTGGGCGCTGGTGCGACCATCGCTGCGAGCTGGGAACCGGTAGAGGGTGCGGACCACTATCGGGTGGAAGTGGCGCGACGTCCCGACGGCACCGAAGTCGTAGCGGCCGACGACGTTCCCGCCACACAGTCGCACTTTCGTGCGAGCGGATTGGGGCGCGGCGCCTACTACGTGAGCGTCTCCACCGTGGATGAAGAAGGCTTCGAAGGCCGACCTGGTCCACGACGTGCACTGGTCGTTCTCGAGGCGCGCTTGCTGCCGCCCGGCGGTGGTGGGCACGTCGTGACCGAGTCGCCTGCTCGCGTCGTGCCTGGCACCGCGATCGTTGCGCCTAGCGGATACCGGTGCGGACTGGGCGCCGCGCGTGGTCGCTCGCTTCTGACGCTTCGCGAGCTGGGTCGCCACCACGTGAACTGCGTCGACCGCAACGATCGACCCGTCCCGGGAAGTGACGTCGTCGTGGTTCGCGCACGGCCCGAATTCACGCAAGCGCCTGTGTTGAGGCGGGGCAGCACCTCGCGCATTCGGTTTCGGCTGCGGAGTCCCGTCGGGCTCCCCGATCGGATGGTGGCGCACGCTCCGCTCGGTATCGCGGTGGGACCTGTATCGAGAAACCGAAGAGGTGAGTTCGAGATGGAGGTCGGCGCCAGCAGCGACGCACCAGAACACGTTGCGATCGATCTTCAGGTCGCCGTTGGAACCGAACGGCTGGGAGTCGCGACGCTCAGCCTCAGTGTTCGGTAGCCGGATCCTCGTCGGCCGGATCTTCGTCGACCGGATCCAGTTCTTCCACTTCTTGCTCCGCTCGTTCTTCCGGCGCCGGTTCTTGCTCCGCTTGTTCTTCCGGCCGGGTCGGGGGCTTGTTTTGTGGCTCGAGCTCGACGCCGACGCCTGGTGCGTGGTGCTCGGCGATTTGGCGCGCGACTCCGAAGTTCACAGAACCATCGTCGTCGGGCTCTTCCAGATCGGTCAGAAACTCGCCGAGGATATCGCTCAGACCACGACAGGGCTCGATGAGCTGTCCGGCGTATTGGCCCTGCCCGCCCGGTCGAAGGCGCAGGTCCCCACGATCGAGCTCGACACACGCGTTGGCGTTGAGTCTCGAAGAGATCCCCTCATCGACACGAACCTCGATACGCGAGCGATCGCCCTGACGCGAAACCGATCGCACCCCGCCCACAATG
This sequence comes from Phascolosoma agassizii, assembly GCA_035593235.1. Taxonomy (NCBI): domain Eukaryota; kingdom Metazoa; phylum Annelida; class Sipuncula; order Phascolosomatiformes; family Phascolosomatidae; genus Phascolosoma; species Phascolosoma agassizii. The sequence continues at coordinate 11,112 of JAVJHY010499666.1, read as the reverse complement.
CGCGAACCAAAGTGGATGTCGGTGCCCTCAGTGACGGGCGCATCGACCTCCATGTGCAAGGTCTCTCCACAGCCGGCCAACGCAAGTGAGAAGATGAGCAAGGCACGCATTCTCAGAAGATAGACAGAATTCGTTGCTCAATCTCCACAAAACACGAATCCACCTCGAACCAGTCGAGGGCCCGGCGCTATCGATTCCATTTTGAACCCGGTGGATACTCAACAACCAGACAGTCGTGATATCTTGACAGACGCGTGTGACTTTATTCAGGCAGTCCTTATATCTTGACATCCGTCTATATCGTGACATCCACGACCCGCGCCCGTATGGCTGAAAACCACGGGAAAACACCCTCCCGAAAGACTCGGGAGGGTGTTGGGTGACCCCAGGGGGGCTCGAACCCCCGTTACCGGCGTGAGAGGCCGATGTCCTAACCACTAGACGATGGGGCCCAGAAGAATGCCTGGGTGGCTCGGGGACTAGGACTCGAACCTAGATAACCAGAACCAGAATCTGGTGTCCTGCCATTAGACGATCCCCGAAAAAGAGCGTCCCGAAAGGCCTATTTAGCTAATATCGAAGTTCGAGGGTGTCAAGGTGATGGCCTCCTTCTTCTGGGACGGATCAGACCAAATTGGCATCTAACGCGCACTGAAACGACACATCTGCCCACCTTCGAAGGGGCAGCAAGCCGGTATCATATGCGGTTCGTGCTTCAGGTGGATCCGAGTTCAGTGTCCCCTGCCCCGCTCTCGTCCGTGGTGGTTTGGGTGGGACCTGGGGCTCCCGACCTGGACGGGATACGAGTGATTTCGGTTCCCGCCGACACGACCCTCGCCTCGATACTCTGCGCGGCGCCGGACCTCGTGGTGCTCGGCGCAGACGTTGACGTGGACGGACTGGCAGACGCACTGGCGTCGGCGTTGGGCAATGGGTGCGTGCCTCTCGCTCAGGTCGCCGATGAACGCGGCGCCGGCAGCGCGTCGCGTTTCGGGATCGTCGCGCGTTGGTCGCCCAGTGACGTCGCCAGTAACGTCGCCAGTGACGTCGCCAGTGACGTCGCCAGTGACGTCGCCAGCTACATCGAAGCACTGCTTCGGTCACGAACGAACGTGCCTGCGCCGTCGACACTCAGCGCGACCGCCGACGTTGTGTCGGAGTGGATCGAAGAGCTTCGTCTCGCAGGTCGCACGGGTGTGCTCACGCTGGACGGAAGTGCGTCGATGCTGGTTTCGGACGGCACCCTGCATCCCGCGCTCGAGCCGATCGGCGATGTTGACGCGACGTTCACCGACCTGGCGCCCGACAAACTTCACCATCGCGTGATCGCCGAGGACGTCGAGTCACTCGACGGTGCGCGTGTTTGCATCGTGGGCGGAGATTCAGCGTGGGCGTCCTCTCTGGTGGATGCGGGCGCGAAGGTGGTCGCGCTCGACGCGGACACGCTGGCGCAGGCGCGCAAGTTGGTACCCGACGTTCTGCTCGTGAGCGACGAAGGCTGGCAACGACCTGGCGTGGAGTTTTGGACCGAGGATCGACTGGCGACGGCGAACCTCGTGCGAGTGCCGGCGAGCTCGAGTTCCGACGACGTCATCCGGTTGACGAGCCAGGCACATGCTTCGGAGCGACGGTTGCGCGCAGCGTTGCGCGAGGGTTGTGTTTGGGCGCGACTCGAAGCACACGGCCCCGCGGGCTGGCTGAAGCTGCTCGGGCCTGTGCCGGGAAAGCTGCACGTCCGGATCGACGCCGTCGACGAGCGGGTGGAACTGGATGTCTCAGCCGGCAAGGTGAAAAAGGCCCGGCACATCGCGCCGGACGGAACGGTGCGAGAGGGCCGTGAAGCGCTGGCCGGGTTATTGTCGCTTCGCTCGGGGCGGGTGAGCGTGGGGCCGGTCGACGCGTTTGCAGCGTTTCGGGATGCGGCGATCGAGTTCGAGCGAAGTGGGGATGCAGATGCAGATGTTGCAGATGCGGATGCAGATGTTGCGGATGCAGATGTTGCGGATGCAGATGTTGCGGATGCAGATGTTGCGGATGCAGATGTTGCAGATGCAGATGTTGCGGATGCAGATGTTGCGGATGCAGATGATGCAGATGCAGATGCAGATGCAGATGCAGTTACGCGACTTGAATCTGAGCCTGAACCGGCCGAAGCCGAAACTCCCCACGAGCCTGCGAAACCCGAGTCGGCGCCAAAGCCAAAGTTGATCCTCGGCACGCCCAAACCCCAACCCAAATCTCAACAGAAGAAAAAGAAGAAGAAGTCTGCGAACGAAACCGCTTCTTTTGAGGTGCCGCGCCCGAAGCCACGCACGCCGCCTGCTCGCTTTCCGCCTCCACCGCTCCTCGATTCGAAGCTGCGTGTTTCGCGACCGAGCTTGCCGCAGCGCAAACCCGAGCCGAGAAATCCGCCCCCGGTCGAAGCAGGGCCGTCGAGCGTCCCGCATGCCCGCCCGTCCGTGCCGAAAGAAGCGCTTCGGAAGGCGGACTCCAATCCTCCACCACGCCCGACAGGGCCGCCAACGATTCCGCCGCACGTTCGGGCGAGCTTCGCAGAAGTCGACAAGCCGACACCTGAGCCGGTGATCGAGGACATGTCACTGCTCGACGACCCGACGAACGATCCGCCGCCCTCCTTTGGCAAAGCCGCTGAGCGGGTATCGGACATGCCTCCGATCCCCGTCGAGTTGATGGAGGCTGAACCGGAGCCCGCGCCGGTGGAGCTTCCGCGCGAACCGAGCATGAACCAGACCCTGCCGGGCATTGGGGATGTAGCCCCGCTGGACATCGGGGACGCCGTCCCTGTCGTGTCGTCGCCAAAGCCCTTGCCTCAGGTCGACTTCATCGCGCTCGAAGAGTCACTTCACCCCAAACGCCGTGGACGTTGGTTCGTGCTCCTGCTGGTGGTGTTGGGTGGCGCAGCCGCCGCGTACTACATGTCGCAGCAGCAGCCCCCCGAACCGCTGCAGTCCGTCGAACGACGCGCCGAGCAGCAAATCGAAAACGAGACGAGGATCGAAGCCACCGAAACCGGCGAAACCGAAACCGGCGAAACCGAAACCGGCGAAACCGAAACCGGCGAAACCGAAACCGGCGAAACCGAGCACTCGACACTGGAGTCGCTGATCGCGCAGGCCGAGAGTGCGCACAACCAACGCCAAGAACGCGAGGCGCTCGAGCTTCTGCAGCGAGCGGTTGCACTTGCTCCGGACAACGCGGACACATGGTTCCGCCTCTCGCGGACGCACCTCCGCCTGCTGGATCGGGCCGAGGCGCTCGTCTCCATCGAGAAAGCGATCGAGTTGGACGGGAGCCGGAGCGGCTACTACCTGCTCGCGCATTCCCTCTACATGCGACTCGGACGCACTTCGAGTGCCCGCCGCATGCTCAATCTCTGTGTTCGCCGAACCCGCGCTCAACGCTGCCGTGACCGACTCGCCCGATGGAACTGACAGGAGAAACCATGACCGAAACGAAATCACATCCCCCCAAGCCGTTTCACTCGAAGCTCTCGCAAGGGTGGAAGCGCTTCCTTGCGCACGTGATCGAACATGGGTTTCAGGTCGGACGACGGGACCCCACCGACTTCATCCGCCACTTCCCACCAGCTGCCATCATGGAGGGGCTGCACAACAAACCCAGCCTCCGCGCGAACATCCTGGTCATCTGCACGGGCACGCGAATGAAGATCGCGTTGAAGAAGTCGGCGGAGTCGTGCGCCGAGGATCTTCAGATCGCATTGGATGAGGGCGAGGCAGACGCGGAGACCATTGTCACCCTCTTTGACCCCGACGATCGGGTGCGGCATCTCGATGCCCAGATGCTCTGGTCGTATGTGACCGAGGGCGAGTTCTGGGAAACCGAAGCGACGGACGACGACACGGCCGCGGAGCACTTGGCCTACATTCTCGACCGCGCTCTCAAAGACGGTCTGCTCAATCATCGCGAAGTCGTGGACGCGATTTCGACCGAGCAACTCGCCGAGTTGCTCCCTCGAGAACAACTGCACCAGATCCTCATGGGTGCCTTGAAGGCGGGCCATGACGCCAAGCCCTTCTCCGAGCAAGACCTCTTGGCGATCACGCCTCCGAGCGAGCTGACAAAGAGCGTCCCGCTGCGCGATCTGTGGGAGAACATCGTCACGCCGCAGATCGCAGTTCGGCACAAGCTGGCCAACGCGCCGGTACCGGTTCCGAAGCCGGCTGCCCCCTCGCTCGAAGCGGCGGATGACGAGAGCGGCAACCTCGACGGCCTCGATGGAGGCGACGACGAGGACCTCGATATGGACATCGATGATGTGTTGGAGATGGAGGAGAAGAAGCCCAACGGTTCCCCCGCCGTTCCCTAATTCATATACACGACTAATTCAGTCAACTATAGATACGAATTTTCGGCTCTTTTTTCGGGAAAATCCGCGAGAACGCTGTTTGTTGACTTGACCCCTGTGCAATTGAGCCGAACGATTCGACCATGGCTGCGCAGAGCTGGAAAGCGAAGTTAGGAGCTGGGGTTCCCGAGGAGCTAGGTCGAGAAATCGATGTCTTCGAGGGACAGATCGACCTCAAGAAACAAGGCAAGCTCGATGACAAGATCTTCGCCGAAACCCGGCTGAGACGCGGCGTCTACGGACAGCGCTACGACAACGGTCGCCGAAACGACGGCAACGGTCCCAAGCCGCTGAACTTCCCTTGCGGTGATCTCACCAAAGGCGTCGACACTGTGTGGGACGCGCCAGGCATGCAACGCATCAAGATCCCGTACGGGAAGATGAGCGTAAAGCAGCTCCGCTGCATGTCCGACCTCGCCGAGGAGTACTCCGACTCGATCCTGCACGTGACGACGCGCCAGGACATTCAACTTCACTTCGTGCACATCGAGGACGCGCCCGACACACACCGGCGGCTGGCAGCAGCCGGCATCACGACCCGTGAGGCGTGCGGCAACTCGGTACGCAACGTGACCGGCTGCCAGTTCGCCGGCGTCTGCAGCACCGAGTCGTTCGACGTCAGCGCCTACGCCGAGGCGACGCATCAGTTCTTGCTCGGTCATCCCGACGTGCAGGACTTCGGACGCAAGTTCAAGATCGCGTTCAGCGGCTGTCGCGACGAGCCCTGCGGGCTGATCACTTTTCACGACTTGGGTGCGCTCGCTCGCGTACAAGACGGCAAGCGCGGCTTCCGGGTCGTCGTGGGTGGGGGTCTGGGCGCGGTGCCGGTCGAAGCAAAAGTGTTGAGCGAATTCTGCCCCGAGCAAGAGCTACTCCCGCTCGCACAGGCGGTATGCCGGGTGTTTGCACGACTCGGCGAAAAGCAGAGCCGCGCACGTGCACGCATCAAGTTCCTGGTTCAGAAAACCGGCATCGAGGAGTTCAAGCGCCTCGTCGCCGAGGAACGAGCGTCGCTTCGCCCCGACCCGCGTTGGAACGCTTTTCTCGACGACGTGCACAAGGCGGAAGAAAAACCACTGCGCGAAGGTGGCGCGGTACCGGACGGGCCTCTGGCGTTTCGTCGATGGGTGGAAACCAACCTGCGTGCCCAAGCGGGAGATGGCTACCACGTCGCGACGGTGTCGGTGCCGCTCGGCGACTTCACATCCGAACAAGGTCATCGGCTCGCCGACCTCGCGGAGAAGTTCACCGGCGATGCGATGCGCCTCACTGTCGAACAGAACGTCGTCTTTCGCTGGCTCAGCGGAGCCGACACGTTGGCGTTCTGGAATGCACTCGGCGAGATCGGATTGGCCGAACACGGCGCGGGCACCATCGTCGACATGACCAGCTGCCCGGGCACCGACACATGCAAGTTGGGCATTAGCGCCTCGCGCGGCCTCACAGGAGAGCTTCGGCGGCGGCTCACCGTCGTGCAGGACGAACTCGATCCCGCCGTGCGTGCGTTGCGAATCAAAGCCAGCGGTTGTTTCAACAGCTGTGGTCAGCATCACGTCGCCGACCTCGGTTTCCTCGGTGTCAGCCGCAATGTGGGAGGCCGAAAGGTGCCCTACTTCAACGTCATTCTGGGTGGCCAGTGGACCGAAAATGGGAAGAGCTACGGGCTGGTGGTGGGCGCAGTCCCATCGAAGAGCGTTCCCGACGCGATCGACCTCATCACGAAGAAGTTCACGGCCGAACGCGAGCCCGACGAATCGTTCCAGGCGTTCATCAAACGCGTCGGCAAGCCGGCCATCCGTGCACTGCTCAAGCCGGTGACGAAACCGCCCGCCTACGAAGACGACCCGAGCTTCTACAGTGACTGGCGTGACCCGCGCGAGTACGGGTTGGGCGATCTCGGCGTTGGCGAGTGCGCAGGCGAGATCGTTCCCTTCGTCGAATTCGGCCTGCAGGAGTCCGAACAGGAACTCTACGAGGCGCAGGATCTGTTCGACAAAGGAGAGCCAGCTCCGGCGGCGGCCAAGGCGTTCGCTTCGATGGTGACCGCGAGCAAAGCGCTGGTACGCCACGTGGGAGGTCAAGTGAGGGACGATCCCGACGATGTCGTCCCCGCCTTTCGAGAGAAGCTCCACGACACTGGCCTCTTCCACAACAAGTTCGCCAAAGGGAAGTTCGCTACGTATCTGCTGAACCTGCACGAGAGCAAAGCGTACGAAGGCGCCGACTCCGACACGGCCCACCGCACGCTGGACGAAGCGCGCCTTTTTCTCGAGGCGAGCCACGAATGTTACGAACGGCTCGCCGCCGATCAGGCAGCCAACAAGGGCGCGGCTGGAACAACGGGCGCTGCGACGCCCACAGGGGGCAAAGCATGAGCATCGAACGAGCCGAACGCGTTCAGGTGAAGTTCTTCGCCACGAATCCCGATCCGGTCGACGCCGCTGCGCTCATTCCGGTGTTCCACCGTTGGATCCGCGATGGCGTCCTGACCGATGAGCTGGCCATCGACGTGGCCGACTACAGCCACGTGCACCACGGGCCTGGCGTGGTTCTGATCGGGCATGGCGCCGACTACTACTACGACTTCGGAGCAGGCCGCGCAGGGCTTGTCTACAGTCGCAAACGTGGGCTGGAGGGCGACCTCGAGGTGCTGTTGCGCGACGCCATCCAGCGCGGACTGGCGGCATGTAAAACGCTCGAGAGCGAAGGCATCGGGCTCACGTTTGGGACCAAGGAACTCCTGGTCCGGGTTCCCGACCGTCTTCATGCGCCCGACGACGACGTCT
>JAVJHY010498604.1:845-19110 GCA_035593235.1 Phascolosoma agassizii | reverse complement strand
CAGTAGCGCGTTCGCCGACGTTCCAGTCCGTGACGTCCTCGCCGACGGCTGCCACTTCACCGGAAAACTCGTGTCCGAATGCGTTACCCTCGGGAGGGAGGGATACCTGGTAGGCGTGAAGATCGGAGCCGCAGATGCCGCAGGCGACAACCCGGAGGATGGCTTCGCCCGCTTGGGCTACCGGCTTGGGTCGCTCGTCGAGCCGCAGAGGCTGGCCCGGCTGATCAAATACCGCTACTCGCATTGTTCGTTCCTGCTCTGTTAGTCGGGGTCCTGTAACTGGCTAGTGCTGAACGGACTTGACGGTTCCGCCGTCGACCCGGACGTTGGCACCGATTGTGAAACTGGAGGCTGGGCTGGCCAGGAACGCCACTGTTCTGGCGATCTCCTCGGGGGCACCCAATCGGCCCAGGGCCGGAAGCCCACATGCGAATTCGTATAGATCGGGGTCTTCCTGACGGATTTGGTCCCAGACTCCACCTTCGAACATGACTGGTCCTGGCGTGATCATGTTGACTCGCACGCCATTGGCCGCTTCGGCCTGGGCCAACTGGCCGCCGAAACTAACAAGGCCAGCCTTCATTGCGGCGTAGGCCGTTTCTTCCGGCGGCAACTCCGACATGACCCCTGACACCGACGAGATCAATACGATGGCGCCGTCCCCTGACTCCCGCAGCGTGGGCAGGACGGCCTCGCAGCCGCGGACACAGTGCATGAGGTCTACTTCGAAGGCGGCTTTCCAGCGGGTTTCGCTGTCAGCGTCGGGGGTGAATGCGACGTTGCCGACGAAGATGTCGAGGCCACCCAACTGCGTGATCGCACTATCAATCCAGGATCGATACTGCTCGGGTTCGGACACGTCGACCGGGCTGCCCCAGGCGTTGGGGCCCAGCTGCTCAACCGCCTTGGCTACGCCGTCGGCTCCTCGGGCGCCGATGGCAACGTTGGCTCCTTCGTCGGCCAACACCTTGGCGATGGCGAACCCGATGCCGCGACTGCCGCCGGTCACCAGGGCTCGTTTTCCTGCTAGTCCAAGATCCATTTCCTCAACGCTACCTCTCTGTCAATTTTGGCCTGGTATTATTATGGGCCGTGACCCATATTAACTCCGCTCTCGCTCAGGATCCAGCTCTTCAATGACGACCCCAGAGATCAGCACCCCAAAGAGCGGTACTCCAGCGACCAACACAGTTCTGACCATTCCCGGGCCCGGAGCGACCGCGCTCAAGGAAAAGCCCTTCCCAACATGTGGGCCAGGTTTTGTGGTGGTCGAAACTGCCATAGCGCCGGTGTGCAACGAGGCTCGCATCTACCGTGACCATCAGTTCGAGTGGCACGACAGTCCCGAGCACCTTGGCCACGAAGGGGTCGGCACGATCACCAAAACGGCCCTCGATTCGCGCTTCAACCCAGGTGACCGAGTAATCGTGTTTCAGGGCAACAGCTGCCAAGAGTGTTTTGTGTGCACGCAGGGCCTTTCACCGACGCACTGCCTGGGCATTCCCTACGAGGGGTTCGACGATGGCATGGCGCCTCAAGACGTCACCGCCGGGTTGCTTGGCATCGAACAGGTCAACAACAGCGAATCCGGTGGATTTGCCATGGCCCGCTACCGGCTTGCCCCCGAGCACATGGTCATGCGGCTGGATGACGATCTCTCCTTCGAGCACGCCGCCGCCGGAAACTGCACCCTCGGACCGTCGTACACCGCGGCCGAGGAAATCGGAGTCAAAGCCGGTGATGTTGTCATCGTCGGTGGCATCGGTTTTATCGGCCTGGGGGCAGTTGCCAATGCCCTGTATCGCAACGCCACTGTGATTGTGCTCGGCCGCCAGGAGTATCGCATGGACTTGTGCCGGCGAATGGGCGTACACGCCATTATCAATCCCGACGATGACGACTGGCTCGACCAGCTGCACGCCATCACAGGCAGCCGCAGGGGCGCTGATTTCGCTTTCGAGTGTTCCGGTGCGCCCTACTACCTCGACCGGTGTTTCGCCGGAGTCCGCCGCTACGGCACCATCTTCTCGTTGGGTCATGATGGTCCCAAGCCGTACTCGATCAGCATCCTCAACACCATCATGGACCGCCATCTCACCTGGATGGGCGGCCATGATGTGCGCTTCCGCGACCGGGACGGCCTGCTTCGCATGTTGGGCGACCCGGCGGTCCAGGCCAACATCGACATCCTCAACACGCACTCGTTCCCGATGTCCCAGGCGTCGGCTGCATTCGATGTCGGTCTGTCGAAACAGTGTGGCAAGATCTATCTCCGGCCAGGAGAGTAGGCGCCGCTCAGTACCCGTACCAAGATTGGGCCGTCGCTCGGGTCAGGTTGAATGTGGAATGTTGTTGATGTTGTCGCGGTCACCGGAACGATCTCCGTCAACGACAACCCAGCACTGCAGCACTTCGCTCGACGTTGACGTCGCGTCTAGCCAGCGAATTCGGTGCGTAGTTGTTCGGCGTTTAGGCCGACACTTTCCAAGATGAGCTCGAACGATTCCCGATGGGCGGGAACGATCTGTACTGGGCCGCCCCGTTCCATGGTTCGCCAGCCTCGTTCGCCGGGCAGGTGGATTTCTTCTACGCCTGGTCGGCGTTTGGCACCCTTGACCGCTTCGACCAAACGGTCAGAACGTTTGCCGGCCTCACCTGGTGGCATCCAATGAGAAGGGTCGATGACAATTACGCAGGCTCCACCGGTGAGCGCTTCGTCCCGGGGCTCCAACCAATAGGACGGAGGGCCGGCGATCTCGGGACTCATGCGAGCCTCGGGGTTGATCACCCCGGCCAACATTTCGGTAAAGAGGTTGAAGGCGTACATCCGCGGCGTGCCGAATACCGATGGGGCGCTGCAATCGGAGATGCGACCGTAGTCCTCCATCTGTTGGAAGTAGGGCGCAGGATCGTCGGTCAATTCGCCGCTGTCAGGATCGACCAGGTATGGGCCCTCAAGCTTGCGGCCCTGAAAATAGGCCTCGCTTAGATCGCCGTCGTGTACTTCGACGGCTTGGATGTCGGTGACGATGGGAGGGTGTTCGCCTCCAGGTGTGGCGGCGGCGAACGGCGCCCCCGACAGTACGTTTTCCATGCCTCCCCACGGCGACACCAGCGGCAGGCTGTTATTGGTGGCGATGGCCATCATGTTCTCCCGAGCCGCCATGCGAACGTAGGTGCCGAAGGCCCCGGCGTCGTTGAAGTCGCGTACAAAGCCGATGGCCATGGCATGTTCGCGAGCCTTCTCGATAGCGGCTTCCATGGCCATAGTCACCGCCCATTGGCCCGATGATCGGTTGCCGTCAATCACCACCCAGGTTGGACCTTCGTCGACGATCTCGGGGCGGGCGTTGACGTCCATGGTGCCAGTGCGGGCCAACAACACCGGGATCTCGAAGACACCGAGGCCCTGAGTCAGCTTCCCGTTGCGGTCGCCGTCTGACACGCAGTAGGCAACGATCTCGGCATGTTCATCGCTGAACCCGAGTTCTCCCAGCACGCGCCGGTAGCAATGTTCGAGGAAATTGGCGTCTTCGGTGAGCATCTTGTCCGGTTCGGCCTGACCCATGAATACCTTCTCTCGCTTGACTAATCTGGGGAAATCCCCATAATAGGAGCATGCCAAGAGTGTCGGCAAACGAACAAGCCGAAACCCGAGGCCGGTTGATCGAGGCTGGCAAACGAGAGTTTGCCCAACGTGGCCTGGCCGGGGCCCGGTTCGACAAAATCTCGCTGGCCGCCGGGCACGCCAAGGGAACCATCTACAACTACTTCGATAGTAAAGAAGATCTGTTTTTCACCATCGTCGGCCAGTGGTGTTTGCTGCTGGTCGAGGGCTACGATCTCGACGCGGACTCGTCGGTTGTCACTGCCCTACGCCAAATCGCCGAACTCGATGTGGCGATAGCGGGCAAAGACCCCGACCTTGCTCGGGTGGTGGTGCAACACATGCCCGCCCTGGATCAGAGTCATCGCGATGAAGTTGAGGCGGCACTTCGGCCGGGGCTCGATCTGCTGGAGCAGATTCTTGAACGGGCCCCAGAACGGGGCCAACTGGCCGCCGGCTACACGGCATCCACCCTGGCTCGCCTTTTCCTCGGTGTATTGAGCGCTTGTGAGCTTGAAGCCCTGTCATCGACCAGCGATCTTCGCCTTGATGACGTGCCCGGTCTAATCGATCGACTGTTCATCGCAGGGATGGTGAACCAATGAGTCCATCCCTTCCCGTTCTTGGCCTTCCCGTTCTTGGCCCCGACACACCAGTCGATGAGTTGATAGCGGACAATCCAAACAGCAACCCAAACAACAAATCACAAGACGATGGAGCACCGGCATGACTGCGCTCAGCCTCACCCACCATCCCGGCACCTGCAGCCTCGACGACATCCTGGAGGTGTCTGACCGTGACGGCGGCGTGATCATCGACAACTGGCTCCCGGCTGATCTCGTTGAACGATTCAATGCTGAACTCAAACCCTGGCTCGAAGGCCACGGCGGTACCGACTCCGGCTCTGCTGCCTCCGATGACTTCCTCGGACTGCGAACCCGTCGGTTGCAAGCGTTGTGCGTGAAAGCCCCGGCATTTGTCGACATTATGCTCGACGAACGCCTGCTCGGGTATGCGGCTGCCGTGGTCGGACCGATCTCACCGACGCTCATCTTGAACAACGGCGAGGTCATCGATATCGGCCCAGGCGAGTCGGCTCAGCCTATGCATCGTGATGACGACGCCTGGAACTTCGTCAACGCCACAGCGCCACTCATGGTCAACACCATCTGTGCCTTGGTCGACATCACCCCGGAGATGGGCGGCACCCTGGTGGTGCCCGGTAGCCATGGCTGGGACGCCGATCGGACCCCGACCGAGGCCGAGGTAGCTGCCTGCACGCTGTCCGCCGGGTCGGTGCTGATCTTCCGAGGCGATCTGCTGCATGCCGGCGGCGCCAACAACACGGCCGATCGTCGCCGTCGAGCGCTGTCGACCGGCATCTGTGCCGGATGGTTGCGCCCCGTGGAAAACAGCTACACCAACGTGCCGCCGGATCAGGCCCGACGGTTGCCCCGTCGAGCCCAGGAGTTGTTGGGCTACGCCTTCTACGACGCCTCATCCATTGGTGGCGGCTACCTTGGTTATCATGACATGGGCGACCCGATGAGATTGATGACCAAATCTGGCTGATACGCGAAGGCCGCTGAGCAGGGAGTGGAGCTTCTAGTCGAGGTGCCGGACGTCCAGAACGTGAAGCGGGCTCGCATGATGGCCGTGACCGCAGTCTGCCTGGCCTATGCCGGGCGATCGCTTGAGGGTCTGAGTTTTCTTCGTAGCGCCAATCGAATCTTTGAGAACCACGCCGTCGGGTCGGATCTGAAACAGCTCTACAACGCTTACGAAATCGTTTATCTGCGTCTGTATGATCCGCGGTCAATGCTGGTGAGCCATTGGGGTCGGGTTCCGGAGGCTGACCGATCAGATCGACACAACCACACCATCAGGACGTTTCTTCTTCCACGTCATGGCCTCAGTGGCCTAAATGGAACGAGAACTCATCGCCGAACGCACCAAAGCCGGGCTCCAAGCAGCACGCCAACAAGGCCGAGTCGGCGGCCGGAAACCGAAAATGACTGACTCCAAAATCGCGGCCGCCCGCAAACTCCTCGCCGACGGCACCCCACCCAAAGACGTCGCCGCCGACCTTGGAGTCTCGGTCCCGACCCTGTACCGATGGATCCCTGCTAGCACGGTTCACTAGCAGTGAAGAACGAACTCGCTATAGGGCCTAGCCGTTGGCTTTGTGCCCGCTTGCGATGGACGGTCAGACTGGTGCAAGGGCTATGGCATTCAGAAAGCTGTCATGGTCGACGGGGCGGGAGAATCGCGGAAAGTTGTTTTCGATGGCGGTGCGGTGCTCTTCGATGCTGGTTGCTGCCATGCAGTCGGTGATGGGAACGATTTGGTAGCCAAGTTCGTAGCCGCTGCGCATTGTTGATTCGATACAGCAGTTGGTGAGGAACCCAGCGATCGCTAGATTTTGGATGTGGCGGGTTTCTAACTCGAAGTTGAGGTTTGTGCTGGCGAAGGTGTCTAGGCCGCTTTTGCCAACGAGGACCACGTCGGCCGGGTCGGGTTGCATCCAGTCGACTATTTCAACACCCCAGGTGTCGCGTTCGAATGCGTTGGTATCGACAACACCTTTGAGGATTCCGTAGGGCGATCCCGCTATCTCTTCATAGCCGGGCCCGAAAGACAGCGGAGCGTGGATGATAGCGGCGCCCGCAGCTCGGGCTTGTTCGACCAGTTGACTGGAATGCTCGGCCATGTTGGTTTCGCGCATCACCGGTGCGACGGCTTCGTGTAGGCTGCCCCCTTCGGTGGCGAAATCGTTTTGGTATTCGATGAGCAACAACGCAGTGTGGCGTGGATCGATTGTCAGAGCCTGGTTCATGGTTTACCTCGCGGTGAAAGTGACTGTAACCAGTATCGACGGTTCCGATCCGCATCTTGATCCTTCATACGACCCACTTTTCAGAGGTTTGGAAAGGCGGGGGCGTCTCAAGGACCTATGGTCTGATGCCGAAATAGGTGAGGATGACCGTTGATCTGGAACTCTTCCACAGCATCACAGCGAAAATGTTCGCTGATGCCGACGGGCTTTGCGCCGCGACCGACATTTCAGGATCGATCGTTGCGTGTAATCTTGCGTTCGGTCACGCGTGCGGGCGGTCTACCGAGGAGCTCGAAACAGTATCGGTGATTGATGCTCTTGCCCAGTCACCGAACTCCGAACTCGCTCACCGACTGGACGAGCTGGTCGATCACCCTGAAGGTCACGCCACAGTTTTTATCCCAGATCCGTTTAGAAGTGGTGTCATAAGCCGCTGGCGGTTCACCATCCGATATTACGTTGGTCTCGATTTAGTGTTGTTTTGGGGCCGGGATTTGACTGAGGAGGGACGGCTGAGCCAAGAGGTTCGAGATCGCACCGTCCGGGATCGACTTACAGGACTGGCGAACCGACCCGCGTTGACCTATGAGATTGACCAGGTCTTGAAAGCCGGTCAGGACACTGCACTAGTCGTTCTTGATATCGACGACTTCACTGCTGTCAACGACACCTACGGTCACAAGTTCGGAGATCACCTCCTCAACATCGTGGCTCAACGGCTAGCTAGCGCGGCAGGAATTCGGAACACGGCAGCACGCGTGGGAGGCGATCAGTTCGCTGTGATGATCAAACGGTACGGTGCCGCCGAGTCAGCGACAACAGCCGCCGAACGTATCAAAAGTGCAGTTTGCGCCCCGCTGGTCGTCGACCGAACACCAGTCCATCTTAGTGTCTCAATGGGTTTGGCCATTGCCAGGCCGGCAGCGTCCGCACTCGACCTTTTCCGGGAGGCCGACATTGCGCTTTCAAGGGCTAAAGAACTAGGCGGTGACCAGCTCCGACAGTTCGAACCGGACCTGCTCAAAAGACTAAAGGAAAGGGTCAGAACAGAGGTGGAGTTGAGAACTTCGGTTCGCTCCGACCAACTGGACGCCGACGTTCAAGGCATCTATTCGCTGACCAGTGGTGCGTTAACCGGTTACGAGGCCCTAGTTCGGTGGCGCCATCCGATCAGAGGAACCGTGATGCCACTCGAATTCCTCGGGATCGCTGAAGACTGTGGCCTCTTGGAAGACGTGTTGACCGCAGTCTTAAACCGTACACTTGCCAACCTTCACGAGTGGCTCCACGCCGACCCAACCCGAAGCATCTCGGTCAATGTTGCACCCAGCCAGCTCGCCAATCCGAAACTAGTGGCACACATCGCTGATGCCCTCGACCAACATCATGTCTCACCAGCCCAACTGACTGTTGAACTCACCGAGGACCAACTAGTCGAGGACCGATTGGAGATTCGTGTCCTCCACGATCTCCACAATCTCGGTATACGTCTGGCCATCGACGACTTCGGATCCGGGGCATCCTCTGTCGGCTATTTTTGGAAGCTGCCGATATCGAAACTGAAACTGGATCGAGCCCTGATCACGCCCATCGCCACCGACAATAAAGTCAAAATTGTTGTCGAGTCGTTAATCGCGATGGCCGATCGGCTTGGATTCGAAGTTGTCGCCGAAGGAATAGAAACCCAAGAGCAGTTGAACAACCTAACCAACCTCGGCTGCTCCCATGCACAAGGATTCTTCATCCACCGGCCATGCCCCCTAGCCGACGCCTTCGACGCCCCACAGCAAATAACCAACCCCCTACTCGCCAACACAAGCTAACCCACGATCAATGCAACGGGGGTAACATCGTCACCGACCGTGGCAACGATTCTTCTTTCTCCCGATACATGGCAAGGTCGGCCTCAGTCAACAAACTCGCTGCGGAGCAGGTTTCCTCTGCCGAGGTAGCGAAACCAACGCTGAGACGAACCACAAGATCAAGCGGTCCAACACGAACAGGCCGGCGAAACAGCCGATCAATCCTCTGCGCCGCCATCAACGCGCCTTCGTCTGAACCAGTCCCCTCAAGGACAACCAAAAACTCGTCGCCACCAATTCGCCCCACAACGTCATCCGGCCGGACAGCGGCCGCGAAACGACGGCCGACCTGACTCAAAACAAGATCGCCGACGGTGTGACCATGAACATCGTTGATCAACTTAAAATCGTCCACATCGACAAACAAAACCGAAACCGGCCCAGACCCTTCATCAAACCGACGCCCCAGTTCGCCCATGATTGCCCGGCGACTGAGCAGACCCGTCAACTCGTCGGTGCCAGCACGTCTCTGTGCCTCCTCAGCCATGAAGTGAACACGTAAATGAGAAGCCAACAACGACGCGATTCCCGAAAGGGTCACGAGATGGTCGCGACTGAATCCGCCGGTCCTTCGAGACGCAACATTGACGCTGCCAAAACACTCCCCAGAACTGATGAGCGGCGAGTTCACACAACTCCGTAGACCTCCCTGCCAAAGCATCTGAGCATCTGTCGCCTGGTTGCCCTTAAGATCCTTCGTATAACACTGAGTCCCTCGCCCGATGCTGCCCCCAACCAAGGTGTCAACCACCGGCACCCTGGCATCAAACGGAATAGCTTGGTTCCCCTCCAAGGCAAACAGTCGCAAATAGTCCCGGCCTTCACCGACCAACGCGACACTGGCCCGATCAGCAGACAACATAACAACAAGCCATGCAGCAGCAGCGTCAAGAACCCCCTGAACCGACGCTGCCTCCGCCAGATCAATCAAAAAACCGACCGGAAAAACAACCTCGTCGACAGTAGCGCTCATCACCTCATATCGGAATCAATCGCACTGACATTGAACCAAATGTCGCTGCCCGACACAAACCAGTCACGCAATCAACTTGAACACGACAAGCGACCACTACGCGCCCCAACGAAATCCGGGTACCGCAGCCTCAAAACCCCAACACCTAGAGCATCCAGCCCCAACCTGCTCACCGCAGCCATCGTCCCAACTCGACACCGAAACCACAAAATTTCAGACCCAAACCAGCTTAAACGTACAATCTGATCCATTTCCTCGCGTCAGCCGGAGTTCACGTCGACTTTCGATCAAGTAGCTTGACCATCGTGGCGGACAAGCAGCTCCTCGATCAGGTTGTGGACAATCTCCTGTCTAACAGCATCAAATATTCAGCGGCTGATTTCACATGTCACGGTCTCGGCGTCGAGTACTGGCAACTCCGTTGAGGTCAGTTTTGTTGATGAGGGTGTTGGGATTGCCCCCGAAGAAATAGGGCGGCTGTTCTATCTACGGACCATGAACGCAACGGTGGAGCGCGCTGCTCAGACGTCGCGCGGCTCGGGATGGCGGTCGACTGGCGTCCAGGCCAGGTCGGTTCCCCCGCTTCCTTTGGGTTCAGTTCCCCGCAGCCGGAGGTGACCGAGGAGGACCACAAGCAATGTGGCGCCGCCGACGACAGGCCAGGCGACGGTGGCCCCGAACCGGCCGTAGATGGTGGCCGCCGGTATCGCGGCCAATCCGGCACCGAGGACCTCGGATGCCCCCATCAAGCCAAGCGCTCCCGCCTGACGGTGTTCGGTGACGGCGCGGGAAACCGCGACCTGGCTGGCGGTGAAGCCGAACCCGTCGGCGACTCCGGCAAAGCCCATCACGATCGATGGTCCGATCAGGCCTGGGATGAAGCCGTAGCTTATGGAGCTGAGACCGACCACGGCTATACCCAGAGTTGCCACACGGGCCGGTCCAACCCGATCGGCGAAACGTCCGGCCCGGGTGCTCACCAAGGCCATCGGGATGGCAAAGGCGGTGAAGGCAATCCCGGTGAAGACCGCGCCACCGCCACGGTCCTTGAACATAACCGGCAGCACCGACTCGAAGGCCCCGATGAGCATGAAGTAGCCGAACACCAAAATCAGCGCCCCCTGGAGCCGCCGGTTGCGCAACAGGTCGAACGAGGTTTTCCCTTGTCCAGAGTCCTTGGCCCCGCCATCAGCAGGGAGACGCAACACAAACGGGATGAACAGCATCGTGCCGATAGCGAACACCAGGAAGGGCGCTCGTATCCCGTTGACGGCGACAAGACCGGCCGCTATCGCCGGCCCCATAACAAATCCCAGTACTTCGCCAACCACTAAACGGCCGAGGTTTTCACCAACCCGATCGGGGTCGAGCACAGTGGCGGCTCGCCGGATGCCGGGCACGATAAGTCCGCCGGCAAAACCGACAGCGGCCCGGCTCAAGCTCCACACGAGGATCGAATCGGCCAGAACCATCGCGAACAGGGCTATGGCGCTGATGACCATGCCAGCTGTAGCCATCTCTCGTCCGTAGCCTCGGTCGGAGAAGCGGGCGAAGCCGATTTGGGCGATAAACGACGCCAGAAAGCCCGCCGCCACCAAAATCCCGACCTCAGTTTCGGTGAACCCAAGCTCGTCTCGTAACTCGCCGAGCACGGCAATGATGCCGCCGATCGACGCCCCGACTACACCAAGGACGATCTGGTACGGGAGAACCTTTCGTCTGTTTGCCTTGTCGGCCGCCCTGTTGTTTGCTGTTTCATTTGAGGTGTCAGTTGAGTTCATGATCTCGGTCTAGGTCGTTTAGGGAGGCCATCGTTGTCCCGGTGGCCATGAGTTCGATGATGGTCCCGAATGGATCGCGGCAGTAGACGACGGCCGCTCCGGTGTCGTCGAGGGTGACCGGGTCGCCCATTTTCGAACCCCCGAGCTCGATCAACCGGGCCAGGGCGGCGGCTACGTCGCCACACTCAATGGCCAGGTGACGCAGGCCCCGTTCGTTTGCCCCCAAGATTGTCGGATCGTCGCCCACCTGTTCCGGAGACTGGTACTGCCACAGTTCCAGATAGGAGTTGGAGCCCCGCAGCATCACTCCATCGGCAGATGAGTTAACTAGACCAACGGCCTGGTCTTCCGGAGGGGATGGCGCTCGCCAACGATCACGCTCGATGACCTGCATTCCCAACAACTGAGAATAGAAGCTGACGGCGTCTTCAAGATTGTCGACCACCAGGCCAGCATGGTGGATGCCCCGCACTAGGGGGGTGTTTGCGGTCAATCTAGGCTGCCAGCCGTTCGCGGATCTGCACAATGTTGCCGCTGGTTTCGCGCAGGTAGCCGGTTTTGGCCTTGATGCGATCGTCGTAGGTTGGGGCTGCGATTTCTACGAAGCCGGCTGCCACCCCATCTGCGAAGGCGGCGTCAACGTCTCCGGCTTGATACAACACCGATGAAATCACAGGACCGTGCTGATCCATCAACGCCATCTCCGCATCATTGGATGGCGTCGCAAGCACATTGACACACTGGCGCTCGCCATACGTGTGGTCGCCAAGGTAGACCAACCCGTCGTTATCGGATCGGGCGTCATGCAGGACCTTTTGTCCGAGCACGTCGGTGTACCACTCAACCTGGCTGTTCAGATCACGGCACAGCTGGACCACACCGAGGGTTTGTAAGCCAACATGACCAACCGGGTAGAACTCGACATCCGGCGTCTTGAACCCGCCCACGTATTCCATCACCTCAACCCAGCGGCCTTCCGGATCGATGGCCACAAAGCCGTTGTAAGTGCCGCCGAACTCTTCATAGGGCATGGCGACCGTGGCACCGTTGGACTCGAGGTGTTTAACGGTCTCCAGAGCGTTTGGCACAATCCAGCAGATGTGGTTGATGCCCGAATCGTGTTCGGCGAACCATTTACGCTCGTACTCGAACTGGTAGGGCGGAGCCTCAAGTTGCATTTGGAACGGAGCGCCGCAGGCCAAAAAGGTGTAGTCGACACCACCCTCGCCGGTGTGGTGCATATCGGCGTAACCCTCCCAGTAATAGGCCGGGATGGCGTGATACCAACGCAGCCAGGTCCACATGGCGTCGCGCGGATTCTTCTCGTAAATGCAGAGATGGTGCAGCTGGTATTGGGGATCGGCCATAACAAACCTCGCTAGACCATGTTGACGTTATTGTGGGTCGCTACCCATAATAGCTTCGTGCCCCGGGTTAGTGAAACAACAAAAGCTGAACATCGACGCCGACTGCTCGAATCGGCGGCTTCGGAGTTTGCAGCCAAGGGCCTCGAAGGAGCCCGCGTCGATCAGATCTCGTTGTCGGCCGGCTTGGCCAAGGGCACGATCTACAACTACTTCGAATCCAAGCAACACATCTTTCGGGAGGTGGTGGCCGAGTGGGCCCGCCGCATCGATGAGGCCAGAGTCGAAATTCCCACCGACGCCCCGGTCGCTGAACAGCTGCGGGCCGTTGTCGAAGCCGACCTGAAGGTCACGGGAGAGATGGAGGCCTTTGCTCGTACCGCCTTCCGAGAGGTGTTGCGACCGACGTCAGAGGACTTGTCGGACCTTTTGCCGGATTGGGATCCAGTTGATCTTGCCTTGCTTGAGATCATGGAGCGAGGTCAGCAGACGGGCGAGTTGCGGACCGATCGGTCAGCCACCGAACTAGCTCGAATGTTCATCACCCTTGTCAACGGCTTGTTGTTCGAACACTGGCTGCCCGACACCACCGTTGCTGCCGAAGACATTCCCAGCCTGGCCATCGACTACTACCTTGATGGCGCTCGTGTCTGAAACCAACCGAGGCGATCTGACGTAGTATCTGCCTGTTGGCCTGCCACAAACAACTTGCGATGGATTCCGCTGACGTCTGCAGGTACTCTTTGTCCATTGATCTCACGACCTTGATCGGGGTCTGGATAATTTCTCGGAGGGATCTATGAATTGTTCGGCGCGTATTCTGCTTGTCGACCTCAATAACTTTTCGCGGTACCCAACGTTGGCCATCGGCTGCCTGGCATCCATCCTTCGCCAGGGTCCGTTTGAGGTTGAGGTGTATTCACCGTTGTCGACCGGCCTCAGCGGTGTTGTCCGTGAGGCAAAAAGAAAACCCTGGGATCTGTGGTTGGACAGAGCCAAATATCGGTCGGGGGTTTCGCAGAACCAGATTGTTCAGCAGGCCCGTGATTGGGCGGTCAAAACCGCGCTGCATGCCCCTAGCTTGCTGCGTAAATCCGACACCGTCGCCGCTGACATTCGGCGGTTGTTAGCCGCCGAGTCCTATGACGCGGTGCTGGTTTCGACCTATCTCATGCACTACGACCTCACTCGAGAGCTCGGCGAAATCTGCGCTGGTCATGATCTTCCCTATCTTGTTGGTGGACCGTACTTCGCCCAACCAGAGGTCCGCCGAGAGTGGATGAACATTCCTGGCATGGTCGGGTTGGTTGGTGGCGAAGTCGAGGCTGACCTCTGCGACATTGTGCAAGAAACCGTTGATCGAAAGCCCTTGGACTCGTTCGCCGGCGTTTGGACCGACGATCCCGACAAACCGAACGCTCGGCCACCACACGATCTCGACGCTATTCCCTTCCCCGACTTCAGCGATTTCCCCTGGGACAAATATCCAAACCGCATCATCCCCGTGGCTACTGGTCGTGGCTGCAGTTGGGGAGCGTGCACATTCTGTGGCGACGTGCAGACCACGGTCGGTCGCCGCTATCGGTCCCGAAGCCCAGAGAATGTTCTGGCCGAACTGGAGTACCAATCGTCGCGATTCGGGACCACCTCGTTTGTGTTCACCGACCCAAAGCTCAACTCAAACCTTGAGGTTTGGGACGCGCTCCTCGCCGGGCTACCGGGCCGGGTCCCGGATGCTCGCTGGATCGGCGCGGTGCATATCGATACCAACGATCGGAACGGTTTGACTCGCTCGGAGCTCCGAGCGGCCCGTAACGCCGGCATGGTGCGGATGACCACCGGCTTGGAATCAGGAAGCCAACGGGTTCTTGATCTGATGGACAAAGGTGTCGATCTCGATACTTCAGGTGACGTGCTCGACAACGCAGCTGCAGAGGACATCAGCGTCCGAGTAACGATGATCGCCGGTTACCCAGGGGAACGGTTGCCGGATGTGGTCAAGACGGCCGAGTTTCTCGAACAGCACAGTCATGCCATCGAACGAGTGGCCTTAAACCGGTTTCACGTCATCACCGGAACTCGAATTCACCGGTCGCTGATGTCGAAGCCGGAGGACTTTCCGGATGTGGGTGAGCTGTCGCCCAACCACCGGGTGTCGGTTATCGGGCACAACGCACTGGGGGCCCAAGACAAGGAATACCGCAAAGCGATGGACCGAGTACTGCGTTCGGCCCACGAAATCAACCGTCGACCGCTGCGACCGAGTGCTCAGATATTCGAAGGCGTGATGTAGCGGTTTCAGTCATGAGCGGCCGCGTCGCTCGAATCCGCGACCGACTGGGTCAGGTCAGGCTCTCGAGAAATTCTCGGCCCGCAACCTCGGCGGCGGTGATGGCGGCGCTGATCGGCTTGGCGTTGTTGTACCGCAGTTTCGACAGATCGTTGTAGCGGCCCGGTGATTTGCCGGTTGGCATTACGTGAATGGTGACGTTGTCGCGGGGTCGCTCGATCTCGGAGTGGAAACGGTGTCGGCGCGCAATCTCAAACGACACCATGGCCACGTCCCATGGGTGCCGGGGAACTTGCAGCGGATCGTCGATATGGCCGACATGCAAGACATATATCTCGGTGGCGCCAAGGTCGACGGCCCGTGAGATTGGGATGGAGTTGACCACGCCGCCGTCAATGTAGTGCCGCCCATTGACCTCGACCGGTGGCAACACGCCGGGTAAAGCGCACGAAGCCAGAATGGCGTCGGTGACCGAGCCATGGCTGAACCACTCCTCCGATGAGGTTTCGATGCAGGCGGCCACACATTCGAAAGGTACGTGAGCATCTTCAAGTTGTTGGTACAGCACCCATTTCTCGATCAGCTGCCTGAGCGGTTCGTTGGAGTGGAGGTGGGTCCAGTGATCGAACAAATTGCGGACCCGACTAGCCATTGACTCTCGAAACACTGAGGTGGCGGCCATCGTTTCCCACATTTCGGCCAACACCTTAACTGATTGTTCGACCGGCGCCGAAGCCAATACCGCACCGTTTATCGACCCGACCGAGGTGCCGACGATCAGGTCAGGTTGGAGGCCACGTTCGGCCAAGGCCTTGGCCATGCCAACTTCGGCTGCACCTCGCAACCCGCCGCCGCCAAGAACCCATGCTCGCTGCTGCGAATTTGAGTCGGTTGCCATGGCCGGAGCCTACCTTCGTCGGCAACAGCCTTGCTCGGGCCAAAGGTCACGTTTAGGCGCCCGCCGTCTCCGGGCGAGACCCGGCTCGAAGCGCTCTGGTAGGGTCGTAACAACTGAGGGGACCAACATGGAAACACCCCCACCTCGCTGGGTTCGACGACTGTTCATCACACCGCTGGTGTTTCTTGGGTCGGCTTGTCTGGTTCTACTTTCCCCTGCTCTGCACCTTCTGGCCGCCATCCTCGATCTTGTATTTGATCGTCATCGATTCCGGCTGAGCCGATTTGTGGGGCTCGGACTGGCCTTTTGTGCCACTGAGCTCTTCGGACTGTTCACCATGTTGACGGTCTGGATCGGCAGCGGGTTTGGGTTGTTAATGGATCGTCCGTTCTGGGTGCGGGCCAATATGGTTCTCTGCGGTCAATACATGGAGCTGACCACCCGGGCGATTCGATTTTTCCTCGGCTTCGGCTTTCACTACACCTTCGATCCGTTTCCGACCGACCGGCCCATTCTGTTGTTCAGCCGCCACGCTGGTCCTGGTGATGCTTTCTTAATATTGAGGGTCATCATCCGGGACGGAGATCGACTTCCTCACTTTGTTGGTGCCGCGAAACTCCAGTGGGATCCGTTCCTCGACATCATCGGTGAACGGCTCGACAACCACTATTTGTTGCAGAGCCCGGCCGACCCTCAAGCTGAGCTGCGATCAATCGGCGCCTTGGCTGGTCGTCTCGGCGACAATGAAACCTTGGGCATCTTCCCCGAGGGTGGCAACTTTACCCCGGCCAGACGCCGCCGGGTCGTCGAGCCACTCAAGGCCAACGGGCGAACCGATCGGCTGCGTCTGGCCGAGTCTTTGCACCACACCTTGTTGCCCAAAACCGGTGGTCCAGTGGCCGCTCTCGAAGGGGCGCCTGATGCTGTCGTGCTTTTTGTAGCTCACGCTGGGTTGGAGGATTTGTACGGGTTTGGCGACCTGTGGGAGGCGGTTCCCCTAAACCGGAGTGTGCTCGCTCATTCCTGGACCGTGTTGCCCGATGAACGCCCTCTCGACCGTGATGGTCTGGTGGCTTGGCTGTTCGAGGAGTGGCAAAAGGTCGACGACTGGATCGATGAGCAATTGAAATCAGGTCACACCGAAGGGGTTCTGCGACCGGCCGATCTTCACCGATCGCTGGTGCGGTGATCATCTACTCATAACAGTCGGCGTTGAGCATGGGAGCCATGTTCACCAAATCCATGCGTAGATTGCGTCCATCCCGTCTTCCAGCGGTAGCCGCGATGGCTGCCATCCTGGCTCTGTCCATGATGGCGTCGGCCTGTTCGTCCAGTGACGAAATTCAAACCAATGGTGTTGCCAGCCTTGAGACCGAGACGGCGGCCGCCGTCGAGTCCGAGTCAGCGGCGGCAGTTGATGGCGCCGCCGGTCTTGTTGGCGACGACGACGAAAACAACGGTGACGCGAACGTAACCGAGTCGAGCGGTGAGGTCGACGCTGAACAAGCCGCCCTGAACTTCTCGCAGTGCATGCGTGACGAAGGCCTCGACTTCCCCGATATCGGCCTCGACGCCAACGGGAACCCCGACATCCGTGAAGGCTTCGAGGCCGTTCGCGGCCAGGATGGATTCCGCGACGTTTTCCAAAGCTGTGCCGAGCACCTGGAGAGCACCGGTTTTGGTGGCGGACGAGCTGCCTTGACCGAAAACGTCGAAATCCAGGACGCGTTTGTTGAATTCTCGGCTTGTGTTCGTGAACAAGGGTTTGATGTCGGCGATCTACAGTTCGGCGCCCCTGGTGGCGGTGCCGGGCAGGGTGGCCAAGGCGCTGATCAGGATGGTGCCGGCCAGGGTGCCAACGCCCAGGGCGGCCGAGGTGAAGGTGGATTCGACCCGACCCGCCGATTCGCCGACGGCCTCGGTCTCGATCCCGAAGATTCTGACGTGCAAGCCGCTATCGCTGAGTGCCAGTCGATCATCGAAGCGGCCTTTGGTGCCGCTGGGGTAACGCAGCCATGACCACGGTCGACAACACCGGTCAGCAAGACACCGAGGGCAACAGCGCCAACGTTGAGCGGGTCGACACTCGGGATCAGTCCAAGGCCGACAGGGTGGCGGTTCGCACCTCGCCCGACAGTAATCGCCCGACCCCGCCCCGCCACCGGCAGCGCCCTCGTCGTCGACCCTGGGTTTGGCTGATCACCGGCCTGGCCGTTGGCGCGGCTGGCGCGCTGGCCGGTTCCGCTTGGTTCGACGCATCGGACGACGCCGAAAGCGAATCGGCGGCCGAACTCACCACCGTGGAGCTGGCTACCGCCACCGTCGCCACCCAAGACCTCATCGAAGAGATTGAATGGGACGGCACGTTGGGCTACGGCGACAGCATGGAGATCATCGGCAATGGTGGAACCATCACCAGTGTTATCGAGATCGGAACTGCCGTCGAGCGAGGCGACACGCTGCTGTGGATCGATCAGCACCCAGTGACGGTGTTTTACGGTGCCGTGCCCGCCTACCGGAATCTGAGTATCGGCGCCACCGGCGCCGACGTGCAACAGTTGGAAACCAACTTGGTCGCGCTCGGATACGACCCCGACGGCACGGTCACCATCGACGAAGACTTCACGTCTTATACCGCGTATATGGTCGAACGC
>JAVJHY010498603.1:0-78923 GCA_035593235.1 Phascolosoma agassizii | reverse complement strand
GACCGAGCCAGATCGTATTATTACTTTTCGTGTTAGTTGGCAGGATGATGAGGGTCATACAAGAGTCAATCGTGCTTGGCGTGTTCAGTTTAACAATTCCATTGGGCCTTACAAAGGTGGGCTACGCTTCCACCCGACTGTTACCCAAAGCGTCCTCAAATTTCTCGGTTTCGAGCAGACTTTCAAGAATAGCCTGACCGGCCTGCCTATGGGCGGCGCCAAAGGCGGTTCTAATTTCAATCCTAAGGGCAAGTCAGATCATGAAGTAATGCGATTTTGCCAGTCTTTCATGACGGAATTGTACCGACACGTTGGAGCCGAAATTGACGTACCGGCAGGCGATATCGGTGTTGGTGCAAGAGAAATAGGTTACATGTTTGGCCAATACAAGAGAATTACAAACGAGTTCACCGGCGTGTTAACTGGTAAGGGACTTGAATTTGGTGGAAGCCTGATTCGCAAAGAAGCAACCGGATACGGTGCTGTGTATTTTTTGAGCAATATGCTCGAGAGTATCGGCGATTCAGTGGAAGGAAAGCGGTGTGTGATTTCTGGATCTGGAAATGTTGCAACACATGCAGCTGAGAAACTAATTCAGCTAGGCGCCAAGGTGCTAACTTTGTCGGACTCCGGAGGATTTGTTCTCGATGATGCGGGAATCGATGAACACAAGCTCGAATGGGTAAAGGCCCACAAAACTAAAACGCGCGGTCGGATTGCTGACTACGTTAAAGAATTCCCGAACGCCAAGTTTTTCGAGGGAAAGCGACCCTGGAGCGTGCCATGTGACTTGGCGCTTCCGTGTGCTACTCAGAACGAACTGGACGGTGACGATGCCAAAACCTTGGTGGAGAATGGCTGTATCGGAGTATCCGAGGGCGCAAACATGCCGACCGATCTTCGTGGTGTCAGTGTTTTTAGGAAAAGCAAGATCTTGTTCGCCCCAGGAAAAGCCGCGAATGCCGGTGGGGTCGCTGTTTCCGGTTTGGAGATGAGCCAGAATTCTGGGCGAATGTCGTGGTCAGAGGATCAACTTCAACAGCACCTGATCGACATAATGCGAGGTATTCACCGTCGCTGCGTTGAGTACGGTCAAGAACGCGATGGCCCGCACGTTGACTACGTCAGAGGCGCAAACATTGCAGGATTCATAAAAGTCGCTGACGCAATGCTCGCCTATGGGGTGGTCTAGGCGAAAGTAGCTACCGCGGTGCGCCAGTACGATGACCTGCAAGCAGAACAAGCTCACTGACCGGACCGGCGCATATGCGCGATATAGACATAGATCGTGCATTTGCACTACGCATGTTTTGTTGCTAATCTCGTTATATGGTGACCTCAAACCGCAATGTGCAGCCACAGCCTGGTGCCGTCCTTGGCAAGGCGGTATTGCGCGCGGCGGAGCGCATGGGCCTGTCGCGCAATGAGCTGGGCGAGGTGATCGGGCGCGATCGTTCGAGTATTTCCCGCTCCGGCGTCGACCCTGACAGTAAGTCTGGCGAACTTGCGAAACTGTTGCTGCGCTGCTATCGCTCACTTGCGGTCATGGTTGACGATAATGACAGCCAAATTCGGGAATGGTTGTTGTCGCCGAATTTGCACACCAGCGGTATTCCACGCGAGCAAATGCAAACGGTAGATGGGCTGGTCCGGGTTTGCGAGTATCTGGATGCCATCCGTGGCAAAGTGTGACGCGGCCTTCTGGCGGAAGGTCACTGGCAGGAGTCGTCACCGGCGATTGATGGGGACGTTGCAACGTCTCGTCGAAAACCAGGAACAAAAAGTCACGCTTCCGCTTACCGACAACCTTGCCGAGCATGAGGTGCTAGAGGCATTGCTGGAAGACTCCAAGCCGCACGGCAATACGCACCCTCGTATCGTGAAGCTCGACTACCTGCTGCGAACACCCTGGCGTTATCCACCACTACCCTGGGGCTCGCGATTCGGCCGTCGATTCGAACCTGGTTTGTTCTACGGTGCGCTGAGCAAGGCGTCGCTGTTCGCAGAAGCTGCGTACTATCGATTCGTCTTTCTCGAAGGGATGCAGATGCCGTTCAAAGAACGCGTTCTGAGTCAGCTGACGATGTACAAGGCCAGCTACCAGTCGGGCAAAGCCCTCGACCTCTCGTTCGTGCCGTTTGCAAAGCATGAAAAGATTCTCAGGCATCCATCCCGCTACGGCCCATGCCAGGAACTCGGGTCGGTACTGCGTGAACGTGGCACCGAGGCAATCGTCTATTTGTCCGCCAGGACTGCGGAACGAGCGTTCAACGTCGCCTTGTTTTCGCCGGATGCGTTACGCTCCAGGAAACATCGAGAGCCGCGGCAGGTTCTGTGTGAGGCGAATCGGGAGAACGTCAGTTTTCGTGTGGGTGACGAGTTGCTGCAGTACGACCGCAGCGATTTCACAGTAGCGAATAGAATCCCGCTACCCGCCTAGCGTACTGCCCTTTCGAAGGCAGGGGCTCTCAACTAACGAAACGCTTGATCAGATCCCGGAGCCAAACATGGGCGGGGTCCCTGTTGTTACGGCGGTGCCATGCCATGAACAGGGGGAGTTTCGGCGTTCTGAACGGTAGGTGGGCATAGTCAAGGCCCTTCAGGCTCGTCTTCGCCATGCGCTCCATTTGTACTGTTATCAAGTCGGTGCCCAGAATGAATTCTCTCATCGCATCGAAATTCGGTACGGAAATTCTAGGTTTCGGCATTTTTCCGAGGTCCAGTCCAGAGAGTACGGCGTGCATTACCGAACCCTGGTCTGCAAATACCACGTCCAGATGGTTGTCGCCGAGAAGTTCGCGTTTGGTCGCTGGGGCCTCCCGGATGTTGCCGTCGAAGAAGCACACCAGATTGTCGGAGAACAGCCGTACCTGATAAATGTCGGCACCCTCGGGAGGAAAGGGTGTGATGATCAGGTCACATTGCGCTCGTCGGAGTATCGCCGCATCCGGGACCCGGGCGGGCAGGAATTTGAAGCGTGCGTTAACGGACTGCTTTTGCAGGGTCTTTGTGAGTGGCGGAAAGATCAGTGAGCGCTGAAAATCATTGGCTGCAATCTTGAATTCCAACTCGCCGTTCGTGGGATCGAAGTGCCGCGTATCCGTCAGGCTTTTCATCCGATCCAATATGTTTCGCACCGGTTCAAGCAACTCGAGCGCCTGTTCCGTTGCCGCGATGCTCCTCCCTGACCGAACAAATAGCGGATCGCCGAGCGCGACGCGCAGCTTATCCAGCGTGTGGCTAACGGCCGATTGAGTGACGCCTAAGCGTTCAGCGGCTTTCGTTACCGACAGTTCTTCCAGTACCGTAGTAAAGACCTGCAGACTGTGTCCGTCGAGGGACAAATAATCAATTTTCTTCATAGATAATATGAATAAAACCCCATTTCATCGATGGTTAGTTTAGCCGACAATTACGACGAATTGCCAATAACGACAAACGAGAGACTAACGATGAGCAAGAAAATCGAAAACGCCAAAGGGCTGTACCTGGAAGGGATCCGCGACGGAAACATGCAGGAGGCACTCGATAAATACACCGGTGAGCGCTACACCCAACACTCCACGGGTGTCGGCGATGGCAAAGAAGGCTTTATGGCGTTCTTCGGCCCCTTTTTGGAGCGCAACCCGGTCCGAGATATACAAGTGATTCGTACAATTGAAGATGGACAGTATGTGTTCGTCCATGTCTATCAGAGCCTGAACAATGGCGAGGCGAAATGGGTGACGGCGGATCTGTTTGACACGGACAATAACGAACGATTGATCGAACATTGGGATGTCATTGCGCCGTATGTTGAAGAGACCGCATCAGGTCGAACCATGGTTGACGGCCCGACTGAAATCGAAGATCTCGACAAGACCGACGAGAACAAGGCAATTGTCCGAGCATTTGTTGACGATGTTTTGATGGGTGGTCAATTCGATAAAGTGACGGACTATATTTCCACCGAGCAATACGATCAGCACAATCCGGAAGTAGAGGATGGATTGGCAGGGATTCAAAAGCACCTGGCAACGATCGGAGATCGCGGCGGGAAATACGTCAAGGTCCACCACTTGATCGGTCAGGGAAACTTCGTCGTTATCTTCAGCCACGCCCAGAAGGACGGCGGTGACTGGGCGTACTTCGACATCTTTCGTCTGAAAGATAGCAAGATTGTGGAGCATTGGGATGTGCAGGAGCGGATCCTGCCTGAGGATCAATGGAACAACAGCGGCAAATTCTGAACCGCTGATCAGGCGCAATCATGGCATTCAAGATTCACGAAATCACTGCAAAATCCATTGTCTCCCCCACCAAAGTGCCGAGCGCGGATTTTGTCATCAATCCCTATACCGGTTGCCAATTTGCCTGCATGTACTGTTTCGCCAGCTTTATGGGGCGATTTGTGGGCGAGACTAACAGCAACTGGGGCAACTACGTTTACGTGAAAACCAACGCAGTTGCATTGATGGAAAAGGATATCCAGCGCCTGCTAAAGAAAAATCCGCATCCTCGAATAGCGATTAGTACGGTAACCGACCCGTATCAGGGCGTTGAGAAAAAGTATCGCCTGACCAGGGGTATTTTAGAGGTTTTCGCTGAGCACAACTATCAAGGACGCATTGGAATCTTAACGAAATCACCAATGGTTCTGAATGATATCGAGTTGTTGAAGAAACTGCCGAACGTGGAAGTGGGGCTTTCTATAACGACCACTGATGACCAACTGAGCCGGCTTCTGGAAGTACACGCGCCTTTGGTCAGCGCCCGAATCAAGACTATTCGCAGGCTCAATGAAGCTGGAATTAAAACCTACGCATTTGTCGGGCCGTTCCTGCCCCACATGAACTTGAAGCGGGAATTAATTGATGAGCTATTTGGAGAAATCAAGAAGGCCGGAACCGATGACATCAAAATCGAGTATCTGAATCTTCCGAAGTATGTACGACCAACGATGGACAAGTTGTTGCAGAAAGAGGAGCAGGATATTCAGGACGCATACCGGGCCTCACAACTTGGCAAATACAGAGATGAACTCGAACCCATTCTCAAAGAAAGCGTAATCAAACACGATCTGAATTTGAAGTACGGAGAGGTCGTGCATCATGCAACCGCTCAGGAGTTAGTAGAATGAAATCACCTATTCTAGTAGTGCTCGCAATTGCCGTTTGCTCACTCCCATCTCATGCTCAACAAAGTCAATCCGACTCGTCACTAGAGCAAGTCAGACAGGCGGCGGACCTCAAACCCGCCGAACACTTACTCGACGGCACTGACATGAACTATTTTTACCAGAATGGCGGCGGCATCCACATGGAGCTGTATGACGGAATGCTCAAGTATGAGTGGATCGCAGGGCCACGAACAGGGCACAAAAATCAAGACCTGAAGTACAACTCACGCAAAATCGGTCCCAAGACCTATCTCGTCAGTTGGTTGGAAGCATCTCATCCCGACTATACGACTCTTGTTTTCAACTTCGACAACAACGTTATGTACTCCTCAGGAATTTTTCGTTTTGGCACCAAAGAACAATTCATTCGATTTGACGGCGGGATTATTGAGAACCTGACGCTGGTCGAAAAACCGTAACCAATTAGTCTGCTGTAAGGATATTCAAATGAAAAAATCAAACTCATTCTTGTTCGTTTTCGTACTGGGGTTAGCAGTGCTTTCGCAAACTGCGTCCGCCGGTGAGCTTTCAAACGCAGACAAAGCAACCGCGATACTTCGGGCCATTGAAAGTGGTGACGTTACGGCGATGGAAAAATACGTCAACCCGGACAAGTACATACAGCACAACCCGGGGTTTCCGGATGGCATAGCACCGCTTATCGGCGCGATTAAGTCGGGTGCGTTTCAAGGGACGTTGGTGACCCCTCATCGCACGATATCAGATGGGGACTTTGCAGTTGTGCAGTCGCTGTATAGCGGTTCGTGGAACGGTCTTAAACCGCAGGTAATTATGGACGTATTTCGTTTTGAGAAGGGCTTAATAGTGGAGCATTGGGACAACATGATGCCACTTGAATCAAAGCCCAATCCGAGCGGGAACACACAGCTAGACGGCGTGACTCAGACCACTGATTTGGACAGGACTGCTGCTAACAAAGCGCTGGGCAGAAGCTACATCGACACGGTGTTGTTAAAAGGCGGAATGGACAAAATTGGTGACTTCGTTGAAGGCGATACCTACATTCAACATCATCCCGATATCGCAAATGGGATTAGTGGTCTAAAGGCGGCTTTGGGTGCGTTTGCCAAGCAAGGCATCATTATGGAATACGACGAGATCCACGACGTGCATGGGCAGGGTAATTTCGTCCTAGTGATGTCTTCCGGAAAATTCGGTGGTAAGCCGTACGCCTATTTCGACCTTTTAGGTGTTCAGGACAACAAAATCAATCAGCACTGGGGAATCATGGCACCGATACCACCAGAATCTGAATGGAAGAATGGTAACGGAAAATTCTAGCCAGAAGTAACGACCACAGTCCCTGGAGGTTGATATTGAACGCCAAGCCACTAATCACGGGCATTGCGCCGTTGCGCGCTCGTGACCCAGCCGAGCCGCATCGCGCATCGACACCGCTTGAGCTTTTTTACGATCTCGTGTCTGTGATTGCGATCGCGGCCGCCGCCAGTCTTCTGCATCACGGATTGACACACGATCATATTGCGCAAGGGGTCGGATTATTCCTGATGACGTTTTGGACAATATGGTGGGCATGGATGAATTTCACGTGGTTTGCTTCGGCCTACGATTCCGACGATAGAGCGTACCGTGTTGCGGTACTCGTACAAGTCGTCGGTGCGCTGATTATGGCGGCCGGTATTCAACAAGCCTTCTCCGACCTCGATTTTAAAATAGTCGTCGTCGGCTTCGTCGTCATGCGAGCATCACTGATCAGTCTTTGGCTCCGGGCCGCCAAGAGTGATTCGCTTGGCCGAGCTGCGGCAATGCGCAACGGAATTGGGATTGCGTTTTGCCAGCTCGGCTGGGTCTTGCTGGTCTTTGCGGTGCCTAAGTCGATGTTGCTGGCCGGCTTTTTCGTTATGGTGGCCGCTGAGCACTCGGTGCCCATATTAGCTCAGCGGGTGGCGGCCATGACCTGGCACCGTGGCCACATTATCGAGCGGTATGGTCTGCTAACCCTAATTGTTCTTGGTGAATCGATGCTGGCATCGTACACCGCGATCGTAGCGCTCACCGCCCAGTTTAGTATTGGACTGTTGTTATCCCTTGTGGGCGGACTACTCACGCTGTTTGCAATGTGGTGGCTGTATTTCGACGAAGCAGAACACGTAATGCTCCGTTCAGCTAAGGGCGCATTCCTTTGGGGATATGGACATTTTGTGATTTTTGCGTCGGCTGCTGCTGTTGGTGCCGGACTCGACGTCGTAACCGATCAACTTCAACACAACGCAGAGAGTGGAGCGCTCGCCGCGAACGCTTGCGTTGCCATCCCGGTGGCATTCTATCTGTTAGCGTTGTGGTTCATTCATGAACTACCAGCTAACCTGACCAGGCAGCGAATGCTCCAATTCCCGATAGCAGCTGTCTTGATATTGGCCACGCCGTTCTGGTCACACGGCGTGTTGCTCACCGGGGTTGTTCTAAGTGTGCTGCTGATTCTGAGGCTACATTCCAAAGGAAGCATATTGGTCGGGCACCAGTAGTCCGGATAACTTAGAAAAGGCATTCGAAACGCAGCGGGGCGGTCTCAGTCTGTCCCTATTACAAATTCGGCCGTGACGTTCCCTCTAAATAAGACAAAGAATCGTTCGGTTTCGGACCATCTTTCGTGGCCAGCTTCGACGGTGACCGACAAGAATGGTATCGCTAGGTGTCAATTGGTGTTGCGCTGGTTTGGACACTCGAAGCGATGAATCTACCGAGGACAGGCCAAAGGCCCATCCTGTCGGGCGCGCCAAACAACACAGATGTATTCCGATCACATGGGCAATCTTGGGCATGTCCGTACCCGAACAAATTCGCTGTTCGCCGGATGATCACTGTACTCCGAAGGCAGGCGATTCCTCTGCAACCAACAAAAGCCTACGAATTAGATCGGAATATCAACGAGCCTCAAGAGTGTCGTATTTTGCGTTGCCGCCGCACATCCAAACAGAGATATGCTTCGTGCCAGCAGGTGGTGTGCCGTTGAATGTAAATCGGCGATAGTCGCTGGTCGGCTTGAGCGACGTATAAGCCTCGTCAATCTCGACCCAGTCGGCGTCGAAGAAATCGACGCCGATGCCAGACCAGCCGGCGTTGGCAACCGATGTGTAATAGCCGTTAACCGTGAGCAGCTCACCCACGGAGAAATTCGTGAGTTGTTTCGACGCGCATTCCGAGACCAGCTGCAAAGCGTGTTTACCGCGGTGCGCTGAAGTTGTTGATTGAACACCGGCCGCGTTAGCGTTCCACAGATTTTCGATACCGCCTTCAAAGCCTGCATCGGGAATCTTGTTGGCGCCTATGTCGATAGCGCAGGACGAGGCGTTGCCGGCGCTGGATCCGTTGTCGGCGAGCATGCCAATATCGCTCGAATCGGTCCATAGATAGCCGTCCGTCCAAAGATAGCCATCGGTCCAGAGGTAGCCGTCGGTCCATAAGTAACCGTCCGTCCAGAGGTATCCATCGGTCCACAGATAGCCGTCCGTCCAGAGGTAGCCGTCGGCCCAAAGCTGCCCATCGGTCCATAGATAGCCATCGGTCCAGAGGTAACCGTCCGTCCACAGATGCTCGGCACTCCAATCGCTGTCACCCCAAAGCTCACCCGTGTCTTCGAGCAGCACGGTGTTCTGCTCTGACAGACGGTGCAGTTTCGGGCTGGGCGCCGCACCTGCGAAACCCGTCTCGCGCATCGCAGCGGCTACATCGAGCGCACCAGCGCCTGTCGCAACCGGATCGCCATGAATCTTTCGTGCTGAGCGCATCATCCTTGCTTTCACAGTTGCCGGATTCAGTGCCTGATCCTGCGACAACATCAGCACCGCACTGCCGGAGGTAATCGCGGCGGACATACTTGAGCCGCTGAGCCGGAAATACTTGCCGTAGCAGTCGATACCCGTGCAATGCTCGATGCGTTCTGGCAACGCTGCCTTGAAACTGGCCTTGTCCGAAATCGGTGCAACGACCCGGTAGCCCGGCGCGACCAGATCCGGTTTCAGATAGTGGTCGTACAGTGTCGGCCCGCGAGACGAGAAAGCGGCGACGACGTCGTCGTCCATGCAGCCGGAATCTGCGTTATCAAGTGCGCCGACGGTTATGACATTAGGTGCACTGCCTGGACTCGTTACATAGAAACTGCCGAATTCGCCGTAATTGCCGGCTGACGCAACAACAACGATGCCACGCTCAACGAGCAACTCAGCGGCCTGTACGAGCGGATCGAGGCTACCGGCCTCGTCAATGGACTTGCCCAGTGACAGGTTGACCACACGAATACCTTCGCGGTCGGCATTATCGAGTAGCCAATCGAAAGCCGCCAGCAAGCTGGAGACTGTGCCACGTCCGTCGCTGTCCAGAACGCGCAGATCGTAGATCGACGCTCCCGGCGCGATGCCAGCGTGCTGGCCCAGCGATGCACCACCGTTGCCGCCAATCGTTCCGGCGACATGCGTACCGTGACCGACGCTATCGTGCACACTCACATAAGCATTACTACCGCTCTGGAAGTGATCCTGGACCTGCGCATCGCTAAAGGCATCGCAGTGCACTGCCAGCATGTCGATCTGGCCGTTCCAGGCGCTGCCGGCATCGCCGACGCGTAACGCTTTGGGTTGATCCCAAACGATCGCCTGATCGCGATTGATGCCGTTCGAATATGTGCGCACGCCGTCCAGATACATACGGGTGTATCCATCGGTTCCGCGCGACACGAACAAATGTGTCAGTTTTCCTGGGATCGCCGAGCCGGAAGCCGTATAGGCATAGGCTGTGCCATTGCTTTTTCTCACTCGCGCTTGAAACCGGTCACCATACTGACGCAGCATGAAGTCCGCGGAATTGCCCCAGCCGCGCTCCGTGATGATCTTATAGTCACTGTCGTTACCGGGAATCACCCAGGCTTCCATTGCAAATTCGTTCGATGCTGTGCAGTCCGGTCCGATCGCATCATACGAGGCATAGTTCGCGAAGACGCCATTATTCACGCGGAGCGTGGAGTCGCTCCAGTCAGATGCCAGGCCGGAAAAAGTCACCAGCGAGGTGTGACCCGCATCCAGAATGAGGGCTTCGTGCTTACCGCTTGCGGCGTTTGCGATTACCCACTGGTGATCGTGGTAAGAACTCAGGGCTTTCTGACCGCCGGCCGAAACGGCACCAAACGATACCTTGCTGCCGTTGCTGTCGATCCAGAATAATTCGATGTCGTGATCTGAATAATTGCGAAGCACGAAGCTGACCGACGAGGAACCGACGGATCGCAGGCTGGAGAACGCTACCGCATCCGGGTGCGTGAGGCCGCTGACATCCGCGTAATGATCGAGATGAGTCGGTGTCGCGCCGGCGCGATCGAAAATCCGCGAGCCACGAGCCTCGTCAAATATATACAGGGCTTTCAGGTCGGCATCGTCACGGCCGGTGACCGCGAGCTCCGTTGCCGGCGCGCTCAAATGAATGCGCTCGGCGACATTGATATCAGCATGGTCTGCAACGCCCGTGTCGAGAACTGCAACAGCGATCGACGTATTGACGTCGACGTATTCCGGCGCACCGGTTGCTGGCAGTCGCGCCGAATCGCGCGATGCTTTGGACATGAATTCGATTTTGGAGTCGGCGACTCCGCTTTGCACGACGCTGATGTCGGCGAGCCTTTCAGCGTTCGATTCTGGTAGACGGATTGTAACGATGTTTAGATTGACAAAATGGCGCAGCAGCTCTCCATCGAGCGGCTCGATTTCGGCCAGCAATTGTTGCAGGTTGGCACCGCGTGCCAAGGTCAGGACGTGATCGCTGAATCCGCTCGGAGGCGTTGCTGTGTACGATGCACCGATGGTATTCGGATTTCGCACCGGCCGGCTTGGCTGGCTTGACTCAGGATCATCTGTCTCAACGTCTGCGGGCATGTATGCCACCAGCCCTTCGTCGTCAATGATCGAAAGCTGCTCCAGCTCATTCTCCGCTATAACAGATTCCACAACCACGGGCATCGGAAGAGGATCCCGCGCAACGAAATTCGATGAGGCTACCGTGACAGGTGTTGCCGTCTGCGGCGCTACTGGCTGCTGGCTGGTCGATAGTGATGTGCCAATAAACACCGCGGCCGCAGTGGCAACGGTTGTGACAATGGCAGTTAGCTTTCTTCCGTTCATTTAGCAGCCCTGGTCAGTACGAAATACGATTGTCGTCAGAGGGCTGTAATTAGGCCGAATTTG
This sequence comes from Phascolosoma agassizii, assembly GCA_035593235.1. Classification (NCBI taxonomy): domain Eukaryota; kingdom Metazoa; phylum Annelida; class Sipuncula; order Phascolosomatiformes; family Phascolosomatidae; genus Phascolosoma; species Phascolosoma agassizii. The sequence goes on along the minus strand of JAVJHY010498603.1, from coordinate 67,553 downwards.
TATGATTTTCGCTGTGTCGGCCGACGCTGGTGCCGGGCGCGTAGTGTGACTTGTATCACATAATGGCGCCGTTAAATTCGACGGAATCCGTTGCTACCCACCGAAGGCAGGGGTGTCGGCGAGAGTATTTGAATCATACGATTATTGTTCTGTTCGCGAACTCGAAGCCCGCGCCCCCAGCCATGCAATACCTTCTTCGATTTCGTCGGTCCAGGGGTGACCGAAGCTCAGGCGAATGAACTGTTGGTAGCAAGCACACGGCGAAAAAATGGGGCCCGGTGCGATACTGATACCGGCTGCAATTGCGTCATCGAAAAGCTGCTCTGCATCAACACCTTCGGGTAATTCGAGCCACAACACAGAACCACCGACAGGTCTCGATGTTCGTGTTTCTTTCGGAAAATGTTCTGCAACGAGCGCCTGCATACGCTCCGAATTTCGCTTCAGTACCGGTGTCAGGGTTTTCAAGTGGCGACTGTATTCGCCGGATGCCATAAATTCAGCGAGCGTTAGCTGCTGCAGCAGTCCTGATGAACAGGAAAACGCGCGCTTGAGGCGAGCCACTTCGTCGATCTCGTCACCCGCGACCACCCAGCCAATGCGATAGCCCGAGGCCGCCGTTTTGGAAAACGATCCACACGTTAATATGCGGGCATTGCTACCCAGGAATTGAACGGGGATCGGCCGTTCGCCATCGAAGCGCAGATCGCCATAGACGTCATCGTCGATCAGTGCGACGCCGTGTTCCTCGAGCAGCGTGACCAGACGTCGGCGGTCATCGACCGGCAGCGTTACTCCGAGTGGATTTCCCAAGGTGGTGGAAAACATACACGCCTTGACCGGATATTTTGTCAGTGTACGTTCCAGGTCCGCCAGCGTGACACCCTCTTCAGGACACGTTTCTACTTCGACGGCCAACATGCCCAGGCCGTCGATCAGTTCCAGCAAGCCATGGTAGGTCGGTGTCTCCACGGCGATGACGTCGCCCTTCGACGCAACCGTCGTCAAGGCAAGCAACAGCGCTTCCTGTCCACCGTTGGTAATGCATATCTGGTCTGGCTCCACCTGTATGCCCATCGTATCGAGATAGTGGTAAGCGATTTGACGGCGCAGCGTCGGTTCACCCAGCGTGGAGGCGTAACCCAGGCTGCGGTCTTCCGCACGGGTCATGACCCTTTTCATGGTGCGGTGCAGAGATTTCGCCGCTGATTTCGCCATCGATGGATTCGCGATTCCGAGTGGCAACAGGTCCGGATTATTGACCCCGTCGTAGACACGCTCCATCAGGGACCGGCAACGCAGAGGGCCTGGGCTCATCGCCCCGGTGCTTGTCGGGCGAACCAGGTCATTGGCTGCACTGTGCCGGACATAGAAACCGGACTGAGGTCGGGATTCCACTCTCCGGCGGCGCTCAAGTTCGACATAGGCCTGACGAACCGTCGGGATACTGACGCCAACCGTCTTGCTCATTTTTCTCAATGAAGGCAGGCGGTCGCCCGGCAAAAGCGTCCTGGACTCGATATTTTCCGTTATTAAATCAACGACTTGCCGATACAGGAAGGTGTCACATTGTTTGTCGATATTGAGCATAACTGTTCAGGTGGTATTTCCGAAAAACTGTATCTGTTATATCACCAAAATTTCCGTAGAGTCAACTGACGCTCAATTTACCCGGAGGCGACATCATGAACTTACACAGCTGCTGCAAATACGAAAGTCGCTCATCGCGATTCAATCTGCCGGTTCGACATCCATCCAGGTGGGATGTGTTGCTGGATACCGTACTGGCCTCTCCGATGCGAATTCATCGCTACAAAGATCTCACCCGGCGAATTGTGGAAGACACCTTGTACGAGAAAGACTGCGGGAAATCGCAATGAGCAACGCTCTGCTGTATTGGCTCACCGTATTGATATGGGGTTCGACCTGGTTCGCCATAGAATTCCAACTCGGTATCGTTGCGCCGGAAGTGTCGCTTGTCTATCGATACGGCACCGCGTCATTGTTGCTGTTCGCGTGGTGTCACTTTCGTGGTTTGCGATTGCGGTTCGCGTTCAGTGAGCATGCCCGGTTCTTTTTATTGGGCATGCTTTTGTTCGGCATCAATTACATCGTCGCCTACCGCGCGCAGATCCATATCACCTCAGCGTTAACCGCTATCGCATTTTCGTCAATGGTCTGGATGAACATCATCAATTCACGCTTGTTCTTCGGCGTCAGGGCAGGCCGTGGCGTACTGTTTGGTGCCCTGCTGGGAGCGATCGGAATAGTGACGTTATTTGCGCCACAAATCGGCGAATTGTCGTTCTCTGACGCAGTTTTCTTCGGCTCGTTTCTTGCCGTACTAAGCGCTTTCATCGCATCACTGGGCAACATGGTGTCGCAGGCAACGCAGAAGGCCAAGTTGCCCGTTGTGCAGACGAACGCCTGGGGCATGTTCTATGGCGCGCTTGGCACCGCAGTAATCGCGATAGTCAAAGGCGATGCATTCAACTTTGTATGGACTCTCGAATACACCGGCTCGCTTGCCTATCTCACAGTGTTTGGATCAATCGTCGCATTCGGTGCCTATCTGACGTTGCTGGGCCGGATAGGTGCTCACAAGGCGGGCTACGCCATGGTTATGTTCCCGGTCGTGGCACTCATCCTGTCGACACTTTTCGAAGGTCTCGAAATCGATAGCACTACGGTCGTTGGAACTTCGTTCGTGCTTGCCGGAAACCTGTTCGTTCTGAAGACACGTCACCAGCCCAGCCCAATGTACAAAAAGCTTTCCGCGACCGCGCGCGGAAAGCTTTGATTGCACAAACTCCGATTGGTTGATCAGAGCTTAGTTGGTGAAATCACTCTCCACCAAAGGCGTAGCCGACTTCCAGACCCCAGGTTCGAGGTGGGCGGGGGATCGCGTAAGCCCAAAGACCAGAGACATTCAAACCGTGTGCGTAACTGTCGTCATCGGTAAGGTTACGGCCGTAGAGACTATAGGTTAGTCCCTTGCTTCTGTAGTTGACCGACAAGTCGAGAAGATGCGTACCGTCATTCTCCAGCTCTGCTCGGTTAGACTGCTCGATAAAGTGCTCGCCAATGAAATGATAAGCGCCTCTTACCCAGGCTTCGCCATCCCCAACCGGCCATTCGTAGGTGGCATCGACAGTGCCTGTAAATTCTGGCGCCCGGCGGAATTCAGACCCGCTGAGATCCACAAGGCCACTGGCGCCTTGAAAGGTGAACTCATCGTATCCCGTATCCAAAAGGCCAACGTTTGCACGCATAGTCAGGTTATCCGAGAGCGCGGCTTGCATTTCGAGCTCCACACCCTTCATGGTGGCTGTAGCGGCGTTGAAAACCGTAATTCTCTGGCCGGTAGCACCGGAAGAGGGTAATCCTATCTCTTCCTGTTTGTCCTCATATTCCATATAGAAAACGGCGCCATTTAAGCGCAGACCCTTATCCGGCCACTCGCTCTTGAAGCCCACTTCATAGTTGTCGACGAACTCGGGGTTATAAGGTATCTCGGCCGTTTCAAGACTATCGACCCGGCCGTTAAAACCGCCGCTACGATAGCCCTTGGCGTAAGTGCCATAGAACATGGCGTCGTCAGTCATCTGGTAACGCAATCCGACTTTGGGTGTGAACTCGTCCCATTTCTCGGTACCGAATCCAAGTTGATTCCCCGATTGCACAGACAACTTTTCGTCTTCGGTCCAACGTCCACCCAACGTCAGGCTCCAGGAATCGCTAAGCTGGTAGTCTCCTTCGAAGAACAGCGCCGTAGATTCCGTTTCCTGGTGAGTGGTTTGCGGTATGTCCAAAACGGCACCCGGAACAACAAAGGTGATCCAGCTACGCAGGCGGATATCGTATTCCGAATCCCACGAGTAAGCACCAACAACAAACTTCAATGGGCCACCGCCGTCGTAAGTCAGGCGCAACTCATGGCTTTTTTGCTCGTACTCAGCCGGGCGGTCGGTGCCAAATAACATGAGCGGCTCGGCGGTCCAGTTGGAGACGATGGTTTCCTCGGTCTCAAAGCTGCCGAATACATAATTCAGTCTCACGCTTTCATTGATGTCCCAACGCGTTTCAAAGATATGGCTCTCGGATTCGAATGTCGAAAGCAGCCTGACCGGTGTCAGATCGTCTGGCAACGAAACCGCAATTGCAGTGAGCGGTTGCGATGCCGTGATCGGTAAGAAGCCCTGGGTATTTACCGCGAAGCGGTCTCCCGAAGTAGGTGTATCCAGATCGGGTGCGCAAAAATTAAATGCGGTACAAAACAGGGTATCCGGCTGCCCAACGTTTAGCAGCGGCGGCGTATCCTGGTCCGTATCCTCGTTCTGGTAGGTGTACTCAAACTCCAGGTCGTCGGTTGCAGTGAACAGCAGGTTGGCACCAAAAGACTGGTAATCCACCCGGCCTCTGTCACCGCCGTCAGCGGTGTTTGTAAAATAGCCTTCGCCCTGATCGTGCTTGGCGGCGCTCAGTTTAACTGCCAGATTATCGGTCAGGCCAAAATTGAAAATCCCGTCCAGATAAAGGGTGTCGTAGTCGCCATACCCTGCGCGAAATTTGCCGCCAGTCACACCAGTAGGCCTGGTTCTCTCTACATTGATCGTTCCACCGATGGTGTTGCGACCGTACAGCGTACCCTGCGGGCCTCGCAGCACTTCCACCGACGCCAGGTCGATACTCCTGAAAATCGCCCCGCTATTGGCACCGATAAACATCCCGTCGATCGTGACACCGACCGCGGGATCGAAATTCTTCTCAACATCCGCCACGCCTACGCCACGGATATATATTGCTGCGTTGCCACCTGGGCCCTGCGAAGTATCGTCGAGGATAAAGTTAGGAGCCATTGCCGCCAGGTCCCGCGCATCTCGGGCGAATGTCCGTTCTATCTCAGTCTGGCTTAGCGCGCTGACAGAAAGACCGACATTTTGCAGATTCTCTGTGCGCTTACGCGCGGTAACCACAATTTCCTCCAGCTGGCCAGCGGCCCGATCATTCTGATCGCCGTTTGTGTCCTGAGCCGTGGCAACAGGGGCAATGACTGCCGCGCCAGCGCCCATGGAAAGTGCCAGACCGATACTGATCCATCTTCTAGACATCATGATTACGCTCCTCCTTTGTGGAATCCAGAAATCGATTGCCGTTTGGATGGGAGTAACGAAGTAGTCCGCATTGTCCCCCGCGATCGACAACTGACGCCGACGCCACGCAGTGGCCTCGTCGACATCGTTTTGAACTTAGTTCAATCACTAGGAAAGGTCGGTTATTGCGAGCTGGATGTCAAGCCCTCCACTCGACTTTGACCGTCTTGTGGCCACCGAAATTCCATTCCACGCTGTCGTCATTGTCATATATGTTATTTCTTCCTTACTTATAGTGTTTTTCCGTAACGCCGTGCATCGGCAACGCCCCCCGAAAGCTCGCTGCTGGGCCATCTTGAAGTAAATTCAAACGTTGCCTATGATGAACATTCATCCGTCTGCTGAGATTCGTGACCGGCAGAAAGCCCTGGAGAACGCGTATGGCTTCTAGAACCGCTGGTCTGATCCGCACCTCGAGTGTCCACTTGGTCGTTCTGCTGATGATTGTCGGCTGCAGCCAGGAGGCATCGCAACAGGCAGTGGAAACGGAGTCTGCACAGGCCGCGGAAACGTCTCACCCCGGCGAGGTTCACTACATCGAGCAATGTGCCAGCTGCCATGACGTTGGCGTATACAAGGCTCCCCATCGGACATTCCTCGCAACGATGGCACCCGATGCCATCCTGGATTCCATGAACGGCATCATGGCCATCCAGTCGGAGAGTCTCACGGATCAGCAGAAGCAAGATGTGGCCGAGTTCGTGGCCGGCCGATCACTGGCATCCGCGGTGGTGAGTCACCCGGCGCCTATGTGCGAGCAGGCGGACCTGGATATGGATCTGTCGCCCCGTCAAGCGGGTTGGGGAGTCGATTTGTCCAATACACGCTTCCAGGGGGCTGATTCCGGCGGCCTGGCTGCCGATGAAGCCGGCGAACTCAATCTAAAATGGGCGTTCGCCTATCCGAACGCCATCCAGGCTCGATCGCAGCCCGCGGTGGCAGGTGACACCGTGTTCGTAGGTAGTCAAAGTGGCACAGTCTACGCGCTGAATTCGCAGACCGGTTGTGTTCGCTGGACCTTCCGCGCCAGCGCCGAGGTGCGAACGGCCATTGTGGTTTCACCCTGGGAAGCCGGGTCCGCAGATGCCCAGCCTCAAGTCTTCTTTGGTGATGTCCTGGCGCGAGCCTATGCTCTCGATGCCCGCACGGGTGAACTGCTTTGGATGACCAGGGTGGACGATCACTCCAATGCGACGATAACCGCGGCCCCGGTGTTGGTCGAGGACCGACTGCTGGTGCCGGTGTCTTCACTGGAACTCGTTCCGGCCGCGGATCCGACTTATGCTTGCTGTACTTTCCGCGGCTCTGTGGTGGCTCTCGACCCTAAGAGTGGTGAGCAGATCTGGCAGAGCTATTCCATTGACGAGGAACCGACTGAGGTTGGCAAGACCAGTGTGGGTACCACAATCCTGGCACCGTCGGGCGCCCCTATTTGGAACAGCCCCACCGTTGACCTGAAGCGCGGCCAGTTTTATTCAGGCACGGGAGAAAACTACTCGTCGCCGGCAGACGGTCGCAGCGATGCCATCATCGCCTTCGATATCAGGACCGGCGTCAAGCGTTGGGTTACCCAGGCCACGGCCGGGGATGCCTTTAATGCTGCCTGTCTTATCTACTTTGCCAGTAACCCGGCCAATTGCCCCGAAGAAAACGGTCCGGATTTCGATTTCGGCGCTGCGTCTATCCTGGTGAAGCTTGCCGATGGAAAGGATATTCTCGTCGCCGGACAGAAGTCCGGCAACGTGTTTGGCATTGATCCGGATAGTGGCGACATCATCTGGCGCAGCAAAGTTGGCCGCGGTGGTGTCCAGGGTGGCGTACACCATGGCATGGCCGCTGCCGGTGATGTCGTGTACGTACCGATCAACGACATGTTCTATCCGGAAGATCTTACCCGTTACACCTACGAAATCGAGCAACGCCCGGGTATCTACGCGCTTGATGCCGCCACCGGGAAAGAGATCTGGGCTCAGCCGGCCGACTACGATTGTCCGGATGAGCTCAAGGAATACTGCGATGCGGGCATATCGGCTGCCGTGACGGCGATCCCTGGTGGGGTCATCGCCGGGCATCTGGACGGCCGACTCAGGGTTTACGCAGCGACGGACGGCAAAGTCCTGTGGGAACGCAGTACTTTGGGAGAATTCGAAACCGTCTCTGGTGAAATTGCGCAGGGTGGTTCCATGAGTGGCGGCGGACCCGTCGTTGCCGACGGCATGCTGTATGTCAATTCCGGCTATGGTATTTACGAGCACATACCGGGCAATGTTTTGCTCGCCTTTGGTCTGAACTGAACTGCGGCTCGCTGATAAGGAGAGGATAATGCGACTAAGTGGTAAAACGGCAGTAATCACTGGTGCGGCAAGCGGCATTGGTGCCGCCAGTGTGCGCCGATTTGTGGAGGAAGGCTGTCGCGTGGTACTCGGCGATATTCAGCAGGACAAGGGCGATGCCCTGTGCCAGGAACTGGGCAGCGCAGTCGTCTTTAAAAAGTGCGACGTCACCAGAGAAGACGACGTCGCCGGGCTGGTCGATCTCGCCGTCAAGGAATTCGACCATCTCGATATCATGTTCAACAATGCCGGAATTGTCGGTGCCGTTGGGCCCATCGACACCACGCCGGGGGACGAATGGGCAGCCAGTATCGACGTGTTGCTGAACGGTGTCTTCTATGGAATGAAGCACGCAGCGAGAGTGATGAAGCCGCGCGGCAGCGGCAGCATCATCAGCATGGCCAGCACCGCCGGGTTGATGGGCGGGCTCGGTCCACACGCGTACGCGGCGGCAAAGCATGCCGTGGTGGGCCTTACCAAGAACGTCGGTGCGGAGCTGTGCCGTTTCGGCATCCGGGTAAACGCGATTGCGGCAGCGGCCATGGCGACCGAGATGGTTGCAGCTGTGCTAACCGGTGATCCCGACAACATCGATGAGGCCAAGCGTATTCTGGCCGAAGCGTCACCGCTGAAAGACCGACCGGGCCTGGTTGAGGACGTTGCAAACGCAGCTCTGTGGCTCGCGAGCGACGAATCCGGCTACACCAGCGGCCATACACTGACCACTGATTCAGGCGTCACAGTCGGCGCCACGGTTGGCGGTCCCGCGTTCTCCGAATATGCGCCGATGATACGGGAGGCGGGCCGCTCAGGGCTTTAACGCCACCTTAAAAACACGACGACTGTGGATTTGCCTCACTGACCGGGCCCCAAAGTTCGACTTTGATCCTGTCGGGATCGTAGAAAAACACGATGCCGACACTACCGACGTCAGCGCCACCGCCGATCGGGCCCAGTTGCTCGATACCGAGTCTGTTCATCTCGCGTATGGCCGCATTCAGGTCGTCTACGTAGAACGCGATCCTGTCGATGCCGAGGTGATTCACCGGTGGTGAATAGGGCGGCGCGCCGTTAAAGGGCGTCTCCCACTGCCGCATTTGAAGCGTCGCCTGATCGTTACCGACAAACGGAGGAAGGCTGGCAGGGAGGCTGACGTCAACACCCTTGAAGCCGATCATGCCATCAAACCCGTGTGCCTCGGCGAACGGGCCGGAGCCAACCTGCGTAGCGTTTTCCTCTTCAGTAAACCCAAGCAGCCGGTAGAACTCGCGCGACCGCTTAAGATCGGCCACATTCATATTCGTGTTCACGTTTCGTACCAGGTCAGGGCCTGAGCTCGCGGCCCCGCCCTCGGTGGATTGGACTAACTTAAAGTAGGTGCCGTCCTGATCCTTCAGGAACACGAAGCGCTCACCGTTGGGCGCTGTCGTCGGCGCTGAAACGAATTCGACGCCCTCCCCCAACAGGTGGGCATAGTCGCCGTCGAGGTCGGTTGTCGAGTAGGTGGCGTAGGCCATTCCAATGTGGTTCAGGTCGGCATAGGGTGGGTCATCGCGAAACGAAAAGTCCCTGAAACCCACGGTGTCTACCCATGGCGGAGAGGCGAACACATCCAGGCCGGTCAGAGCGACGCGGATCAGGTAGTTGTCCGGAAACCCGAGCGACTGCGCAAAGGTCTTGCACTCCTCAGGCCCAGCCGGATAGATGTCTCCCTGGAATCCCAACGTGTCGTAGAAATCCAGTTGCTTGAAAAAGTCGCTCGTGTTGACGCCGAAATACACCTGGGCTTTGACGTTGATGTCGGCCACGGTGACCTGGGTTACGCGGACGCCGAGCATCCCGCCGGGCTTGCCGCGAACGCTCACCTCGATAGTGTTTTCCGGATAGAGCTGTAGCGGTACCACGACCTGGCCGTTGCCGAGAAAGTCCTGTGCTCCGACCACGTCTACGCCGTTGATCTTGATTCGCGCGTTAACGATGCCCTGGTCCTGAAGTACCAGCTCTGCCGGACCGTCGATGGCCTTGAACGTAGCCGAGTAGCTCTTCGGTTTTCCTTGTTCGCGCTCGAAGGTCTTCGGCCCGAAGCGAGTCAGATTAGCCTCGTTCGCCGAGGCGGCGGGCGCAAGCGCTAAAAAGGCCATCAGAAGCAGCGCTGATCCGGCTGCTTTGAGGATCGCAGCTACACTGCTATGGAGACTCTCGATTCTATTCATTACATGTTTCTCCAGGCACAAAAGGCCACATCGTAGTCGGCATTGGTGAATTTTTTGAATTAGATTCAAGTTTGAGTATAGTTCAGATCTTACCCACGTCAAGAAGAGGTGCTATGTCTGCTTACGTTCAAGAACTCACGGTCAATTGGGGAGAATCAGATCCATTCGGGTTGGTCTACTACGCACGCGAAGTTGCCTGGTTTAATGAAGCTGAACACGAGCTATTCCGGCAGATTGGTCACCCGATCAATAAAATGATTAACGAAAGCCGCAGCGCGTTTGTCATGGGAGAAATCCAGTTTCGATTTGTCGGACCCGCTGCGTATGGCGATCGTGTGCAATGCAAGCTGATTCTGGTCGAAGTTCGAAACAAGACCCTGCATTGGCGGTGTGAGGCGACCAATCTCGAAACTGGACAGGAAATTTGCGAGGGAACGGCGACCCGCGTCTATGCAGAGATTCAAAAAGACGGAAACCTGCGTTCACGACGCATACCGGATGATATTCGCTCGTCGCTCAGTCAGTTCAAAGACAATGGAGATGATCCGCACAGCGAAAATAGTTAATATATAAACCAAATAGTACTCCGGACTTCGGAATAGGAACCAAGATGGCTGTTGTTGTAATTACCGGGGCAAATAGCGGCTTCGGCCTTCAGGGGGCAATGGCATTCGCACGTGCCGGAGATACTGTCGTCGCGGCGATGCGCGATACAGGGAAAGCCGATGATCTGCTGTCAATGGTCGAGGGCGAAGGGCTTTCAATTGACGTCATGCCGCTCGATGTCACCCATACGGACACGTTCGCACAATTCGTCGACGCAGTGCTGCAGAAACACGGGCGCATTGATGTGCTGGTGAACAACGCGGGTATGCTTCGGGCCGGTTCGCTGGAAGATATCTCCGAGGCGTCGTTACGTCTGGTTATCGAAACGAATACGCTTGCGCCTCTGTTGCTGTCGAAGGCCGTTTTGCCGGCTATGCGCGAACAGCGCAGTGGCTACATCATTAATATGAGTTCGCTGTCCGGCATTGCCGGGATTGCTGGGGACGTCGCGTACACGGCGAGCAAATTCGCACTGGAAGGGGCGACCGAAGCACTGCGTCATGAGGTGGATCGGTGGGGAATTCACGTCGGCCTGGTGCTCTGCGGTATGTATGCAACGGGACTGTTCGATGCGACGAAGTCCGCCGATGAACTCTTGCCACCGGATTATCCACCTGATTCAGCCTATCGGAATTTTGTCGCTCCAAGACTTAAAGAGCTTCACGACAGGCTTCCAGACGCACTGGACCCGGCCATCGTTGGAAATCTGTTTGTCAAAATCGCCAGATCAGATGGTTCGCAATTACGTTGGCCTGCCGACGAGTTGGCTGAACGCGTGTTAGGCACAGTGTTTGCGCAGGACGACTCAACACGCGACAGCTTCTTGCGCGATGTTGGTGGCAGTGACTGGTGGAGCAACGGCGAAGACGGACCTGGGGACAAGGGATGACAAAACTGGCACATGTCTGTATCGAGACCCAGGACCTCGAGAAGACTGAAAACTTCTATCGAAACTTTGGTTTGAAACGACAGTTCGATTTCAGGAATAAGGCGGGCCTGCTGGTCGGCTTTTACCTGGCTTTCGAAAACGAATCGTTCATTGAGGTCGTGTTGAATCACGAACCGCAAACCGACGGTATTATCAAACATTTCGCAATCGAAACCGACGATATCGATCAATCAAGAGAGCTGGCAATGGCGGCAGGTATTGATGTCAGCGAGAAAAAATTCAGCGGCGATCGCCTGTGGATGTTCAGTTGCCACGATCCGAACGGAATATTCATCGAAGTAATGCAGTACACGGACGAAAGTATGCAGAGGGTTGGAGGCATTTGTGAGGTTGACTACGAACCCTAAGTCCACGGTTTGTTATAAGGTCACCTCAATATTCTTAATGCTCATCGAGCAGTTTGCCGAAACCAGTGATTCGGTCTTCAATGCCGTTGGCGCGAAGCGCATGCCAGTAAGTAGCGGCATTGATCGCGAGAACCGGTTTCTGCAGCCATTGTTCTGCGCTAGCAGCCAGTTTCATCATTGAAAGATTAGTGCCGACCTGAATCAACGCGTCTACATCGTCGCCATCCAGTTTTTTCAGTTCCTCGGTCAGGGTTGATTCCTGCACCTCGGCGATCGCAGTCCAGCTGGGGCACTGCAAGCATTTGTCACGCATGGTTTGATATCCATGGTCGCTCAAAAAATTGCGTACTTCATCGTTGGCAACTGGAAAATAGGGCGAAATTAAAGCGACACGGTTGATGTTACCCAATGCCTTCAGGGCTGCCGCGAGTGATTCAGATCCGATAGACAACTTCAATCCGGAGGCCGCTTCAATTCCCTCACGCCACTTCCGAGCGCCTTCCGCGCCTCCGTAAAAGGTAACTGCTGACATTCCCATGACCAGGTAATCCGGATCACACGTCAATACACCGTGAACTGCATCAAGCGTATTCTCAGAAATCTCCATGGTTCCGGCAAGAAAGCTTTCATTGGAGACGGCGTTCGCATTTTGAACAACTATTCGACTGTAATGATTAGTGACGCCTGGCGGGCGTAAGTCGTCAAAATCGGGTTGGACCACAGTATTGGTTGAGGGGCCAAGGACGCCAAATTTCCGGCGCCAACCTAGAGCATCTGTCATCGTAAAACCTCAGCTATTGAATGGCGGCAGCGTCGGCAAGGCTGCTGACCATGGACTGTTGCAACAGGAATTTGCGCCGCTTTGCGTCGTCATCCCGTATGGCTTTCATTTCACTAAAACGCTTGGTATGAGCGTCACCAGAGCCGTGTTCCAAGAGCTCTTTGTTGCGCATTGTTTGTGCCTGAATAAAATCATGCGTAACTGTGCGGCGTTGCCGATCGAACAAGTTAAACATCTTCGGGTCATGTCCGGAACTGAGGCAATGCACGATTTTTTCCTGCACATTCCAGGCATCGTGAATGCCACTGTTCATACCAAAGCCGCCAAGCGGATTATTAAGATGCGCCGCATCGCCTACCAGGAATACCCTACCATGACAAAACTGGCGTGCGACGCGCTGGTGTACGCGGTAGATCGTGCGATGCTCTGTTTCTATGCCTGATTCTCCAATCAGGCGCCTGAACACACAGTCGCGTGAAGCGTCCGACAATAAGTCCTCATCCGATCGCTCCTCACTGGCGGGTAGTAGAATTCGCCAAACACTGGGTACGCGAAGCAACACCAGCCATTCACTGGGGTCAGAGATGTAATTTACATAGACAAGGTTTTCAATATACTCGCTCAATTCCCTTTTGGTTGATACGCAAAGAAACTTCTCAGGATAAGTGAAGCCATCAAACTGCGCACCTAGCCACTTGCGAATGATCGAATTGCCACCGTCCGCGGCAATGACGTAGCGAGCCCGGATTTTCTGAATGTCGACAGGCGTTTCGAAGGCGATTGTTACACCATCATCGTCTTGAGTGAAGCTATTCGCCCGATGGCTAAATAGTACTTCGGCATGCTCATGTACCGTCAGTCGATCGGCGAGACAGTTGGCCATAACATGTTGTTCACACTGCACCCGGTACGGAAACTTGATTTCGTTTTCAAGTTCGCCAAGATCGAATTCGATGAATTCACCGCTTTCGCGTTCGCGGAAATGATACTTCGGCGCTTTCAGGCCAAGCCGAATAATTTCGTCGGCAACGCCTAGCTCATGGAGCATGTCCATTGTCGGTGGGTGAAAAGTCGATGCCCGCAGGTCCGGCGCACAAGTCGGTCCTGCTTCGCACAATACGACGTCGATACCTTGGTTGGCTAATGCCAACGCGGCGACAGTCCCTACCGGGCCGGCACCAACAACAATCACTTCGGCGGTTCGCATATATCGGTCACTCAATTCGTTGTAGCGCTATTCTAGCTCGACGTGCCGGATAACGTGATTCATTTTCGCGATTTTTTGGTCTGCTCAAATTGTATGGACTCACCGGCACCGCGCGGTGCACACTAACAGGCGACTCGTCTATTTGACCAGGAGCACTCTTTGGACACAGTAATGTCAGTTTCGGCAATTTCCGATCGGTACGATTTGCGATTGCCGGAAGTTGTGCCCGGTTATATCGGTGGCAAAATTCATGACGCCGGTGGCCCACGAGAGCGGCTGCGGCACGTCTGTCCGAGCAATGAAGAACAGCTGTACGACGTACTCGAATGCGATGCGGAGGATGTCGATGCAGCTGTCCGTGCCGCTCGAAATATTGCCGATAATTCCTCGTGGCCACGTTTGTCACACAATGAGCGCAAGCTGGTATTGCGACGAATTATTGATGTCATTGAACGCCATTCCGATGAATTGGCGGCAATCCAGGTGCTGGAAGTGGGGTTGCCGATGAGCGGTGTTTCGGCCATACACATGCCACGTACTATCGAAAATTTTGAGTTCTTTATTGAAGTCGCCGGCACGGTTGGCGGTGAGGCATACACACAAACCGGCAGTTACACATCAGTGATTACTCGCGAGGCGGCAGGCGTTGTCGCCCTAATATCTCCCTGGAATGCTCCGTTGGTTTTGTCGTCGATGAAATTGGCAGCGGCACTCGCACTGGGCAACAGTTGTGTGATCAAAGCATCGGAAAACTCGCCGTACTCGTTACTGCGATTCATCGAAATCCTTCATGAGGCGGACCTGCCGCCGGGATTGATCAACCTGGTTAATGGCCGCGGCCATATCACCGGCAAGTCGTTAGTGGAGCATGCCGGTGTCGATGTAATCGGATTCGTTGGTGGTACGGAAACCGGCAAATCAATTATTGCGTCGGCGGCGGCTGGCATCAAGAAAGTTGGATTGGAGCTGGGTGGCAAATCGGCCAATATTGTGCTGGATACGGCGAATCTGGATACGGCTATTGATGGGTCTTTACTCGCAATATTGGCAGGAAACGGCTCGCAGTGTCTGGCAGGGTCACGCATTCTGGTGCAAGAGGGCGTTGCTGACCAGTTTATCGAACAATTCGTTTCCCGGATGAAAGCGATTCGGATTGGTGATCCGTTCGACCTGGAAACAGAATTAGGTCCCATGGCTTTTCCGAGTCACCGCGAGCGGGTCTTGTCTTACGTTGATGTGGCCAGGGCGGATGGTGCAGAAATATTGTGCGGTGGCCGTGAAGCGCCAGGATTCGATCGTGGTCTTTATATCGAACCAACAGCGGTGCTGGTCAGCAGCAACAAAAGCCGGGTTTGTCAGGAAGAGATCTTTGGCCCGTTTGTGACTATTCAAAAAGTCGCGGACGTTGACGAGGCGGTGACGCTTGCCAATCAGTCGGATTTCGGTTTGGTCAGTTATGTCTGGTCCGACGATTTGCCGAGCGTCATGTCTGTTGCGCAGCGTATCAAGGCCGGTACTGTCTGGGTTAACACGCCGCTAACACGTGATCTGCGAGCACCGTTTGGTGGCTACAAGATGTCCGGCATCGGCCGTGATGGACTGCATGCATCCGTTGAGCTCATGACCGAAGAAAAAACCATGATGTTGCCGAACGCGCCGCTGACGCTGTCGAAGCTAGGTGCGAATAACTGACAACCGTGACTATGGATTCCTCAGTTCACCGAGGTAGCGAGTGACTTCGTCCTCTTCTACGACATCGCCATACTTTGCGTTCATATCGAAAAGGTTGGCGTCGTGTGGATCGGGGTGGCGATCGCCACAGGCGTCGGCGACAACAATGGGGATGAAGCCGTGCTGGCAGCTGTCGAGGCAGGTCGCCCTTATACAACCACTGGTAGTTACCCCTGTGATGATTAGCGTGTCGATACCCATACTCGTCAACAGGGGCGCCAGGCTGGTACCAAAGAAAGCGCTTGCATATTGCTTGGTGATGACAATTTCGTCATCGTCCGGTACCAGCCCTTCGGGCCAGGCGCCCATCGGGCTGCCTTTGACAAAGTTGCGTAATGGCAGCGCTTTCTGGAAGAAACGCCCACCCTGCAGTCCCGCTTTGTCGAATTCGACATTGGTGTAGATCACCGGGATACCGGCCTCCCGCGCGGTACTGCGAATACGCAGTGCCGAGTCGAGCTCAGCTTGCACGTCGGCATACAAATCGCAGTCCGGATCGAAGTAAGCGCGCACGAAGTCGACCAGGATTAGCGCCGGTCGCCGTCCGAAGCCAATACGGTTGTCGTAGGCTCGCTTGTAATTCGCCAGCAAATCGTCGGAACTTGCATCAGTCATCTTATTTTTTTCTCCAGTCTTGAAGAAGATGGGTTAGTTGAAATTCTGAAAACTGTTTTGCTTTCGAAATACATCGGGGTAAGAAGATGCACATTACTACAACTGTTCCAACGACTTTAACGTGGCTGGTGCAATAGTGCTATCCAGTCGCTTGGGGTCTGAACATCAAGGGATAACGTTGTCATTGCCACGGTATCAACGTCCGCCTTCATCGACATCGATGACGCGATGGCAAGCTCGCTTGCGAAAAAAAGCGGATGCCCGTACTGTTTATGTGGTCTTTCGATACCAAGTGGGTACACATGGGCCAGCGAGTGCCAAAACAACAACGACGTACGCAAGAAGAGCGTCGCACGACAACGCGCACCGCACTGCTGGAGGCAACCATTCATTGCCTCGGGCGTGATGGATACGCGGCTACGTCGATAAGCGCGATTACAGAGCAAGCGGGAGTATCACGAGGTGCGCTTCTGCATCATTATCCAACCAAGAATGAACTGATAGCGAATGCCATCGCGCATTTCTATCGGCAGCGTCTGCATCGATTCGCAGACCATTTACTCGGGGCCGATACCGGGACTCTGTCGCTCGAGGACAGGTTGCGCGTTCTTAAGGACGATTTCGAGACCTGGTATGACACGGCGCTGGAGATCGAAGTGGCGATGCGCACCAACGAGGAAATCGCCAGCCTCGAGCAGTCGATGTCGGCTATCGATCTTGAGGAAATGAGCCGTCAGTACGAGCAGCTATTTCCGGAGTTCGCCGAAACAGATGACGCGCGAGCGCTGGTTGGTATCGCCTGTTTCCTGATGCGGGGGCTCGCGAGTAATGTGGAGAACCCTGACAACGAGCATAGATTCGAGGTTTGCGTCGATATGCTGCGCGCCTACATGAGTACAACGACCCCATCCTGACGCCGTGGGCTTTACAAACAATACGGTCGTACGGTATGTTAGTTACACAGCTTGCCGCCCGGGCGTGTGGTGCGCCCTGGATTGAGGCAATGCAGGGGGACTACATCATGAGATCACTCCAGAAAGCAGTTTCCGTCATCGCATGCATTGCTGCGGTCCTGATCCTGGCGACGGCGCCCGCGGCCTTCGCCCAGGAGGGAGCCGCTGACGACGAGGTTATTGATGAGATTCTAGTTACCGCCGACAAGCGGTCCGCCAAGAGCGTGCAGGACCTCAGCAGCAGCATCACGGCATTCGATGCCCAGAAACTTGAGCGGCTCGACGCACTCGACTTCGACGACTTCATCACGCAGGTACCGGGTACCAATTTCCTGAACGATGGTGGCCCCGGTCGCGGCAATGAGGTGGCATCCATTCGCGGTCTGTCTGCCGTGGCAGACAACACAGTTGGCGTCGTCGCGATGTACCTTGATGGCGCGCCTCATTTCGGAAGTTCGTATCGCCTCTTCGATGTTGCGGAGGCTGCCGTGTTGCGCGGCCCGCAGGGAACCCTGTGGGGATCTCAATCGATTGGTGGACTCATCTACTTTCGTTCGAACAGGCCGGACCCGACGAAGTTCGACGGCAGCGTCCAGGCCGACATGTACACGACAAAAAATGACAGCGGGATGAGTCAACGTTACAGCGGTGTTGTGAACCTGCCTGTTGTAGAAGACGTCTTCGCACTTCGCCTGGCGGGACACTTTGTTGACGAGTCCGGCTTCATCAACAACGTCAGAACATCGACTGAAGGTATCAACAACGTCGAGGAAACTGCTTGGCGATTGTCGGCTCTCTGGAATCTGTCCGACCGCGCGACCGCAACACTCATCTACCACGGCAACGATCTGGACGCCGATGCGCCAACCTACGTCGATCTTGCAGTACCCGGGCGGGCTGTCGACCAACCCTCCGATCGTGGTCCTGCAAAGCAGCAGTATGACCTCGTAAACCTGATCTTCGACTTCGACCTCGACTGGGCGACGCTCGGCTACACTGGCTCGGTGTTCTCAAACAAAGGCGGGCATTCTGACTACGCGGGAGACATTGGCGCTCTGGCGTTGTCGCAAAGAAATCTAGACGAAGACGCAACGACGCACGAAATTCGACTTGTTTCGGCAGGCGATGGCGCGCTGCAATGGATCGTCGGTATCTACGCCGATGACTATGAGGATTTTGACGAGGCCGTTGACTGGACCTTGCTGGATTTTGACGACCCTGCGCCGGTAGAAGGTGTACGCAGCGGTGGTCTCGTCAATCGGAAGGAGCAGGCCATCTTCGGCGAAGTCAGTTACGACTTTACAGATCAACTAAGAATGCTCGTCGGCGGCCGATTCTTCGATTGGGAGGTCGACAACAACGAAGTATTCCTGATCGGCGGTGGCGATTTCGGTTTTGTAACAAACGGCGTCGCATCGGATAAGGACTTCTTCTCGAAATTCCTCCTTGAATATCGAATCAACGACGATGTCATGGTGTATACGTCGCGATCGGAAGGGTTTCGTTATGGCGGTTTCAATACATTTGTCGGCGAAGCGCTGTTCGGAATTTCCGAGGAATTTTTCGAATTCGGGCCGGATACTCTCGTCAGTTACGAAGCAGGCATCAAGTCAGCATTTGCTGACAGTCGCGCATTGCTAAATGCCTCGGTTTACTTTCTCGAATGGCAGGGTGTACAGGCGGTCGTTCAAAGCGATACCGCTGGTGCATTCGGGCAAGGGTTCTTTACGACCAATGCACCCGACCTCGAAGCCATCGGCCTGGAGGTCGAACTGACGACACAAGACCTCATCGCGCCGGGTGTGTATGCGGCCATGACCTGGGCCAATACAGATAACGAGTTTCAGGAAGACTCCCAGTTGTTCCCAGGCACCACTGTGACGATCGAAAAGGGCGACGCCCTCAGACGTACAGTCCGTAACTCCTATTCATTTGACATCGGTTATGAGTTCGAGGTCGGGCAGGCGAGCGCTTTTGTGCGTGCGAATTTCTGGCACAAGGATTCGACCACTTCTGCAGGCTACAATCGCTTCGATGGCGACGTGAGAATTCCGGCGCAGGACGTTGTCAATCTCTCTGTCGGGGCATCCTGGGAACGCTTCATGGTAAAACTCTACGCCGACAATCTGACGGACGAGATACCGCTTCTGAACGTGTTTACCAACGCACCGCGCGGTACGCCGGGGTCCAACATTGCGACTGTGACGAATACGATTCGTCCGCGCACTATCGGTCTGGAAGGTACTTTCTACTTCGGCGAAGGCCGCTAGCAAGTGTAGTCAGCCGCTTTGTTCGTGGAGTTGACCGCGTACAAGGAGGCGAACCACACTGTCCGCGTGGACCAACGACTGCGACATAGCACCATAGCGGCGTATTCAGCGCCGATGATCCCTATCTGGATGCTGCATACGCCGGCACTCTCCGTGTTGCCGGGGATCTACGCAACCACAGGCGGCGTAAGTCTCGCGGCGATCGGCACTGTACTAATACTCAGCCGTATCCTGGATGGCATAACCGACCCGTTGATCGGGGCTCTCTCCGATCGAACGAGATCTCGTTTCGGGCAGCGCAAACCGTGGATTATCGCCGGCGCGATTCTGAGCATGATCGGTGTCTGGTTCTGGTTTCGGCCGAGCCCGGAAACTGGCGTTGTCTATTTTCTGCTGTCGTCGATTGCTGTCTACGTTGGCTGGACGATGGTTGAGATTCCGCATGGGGCATGGCTGAGCGAATTGACCGCGGACTACGACGAACGATCAAGACTCTCAGGCTATCGCACCACTGCCATCAATCTGGGCTATGTGCTTTTCTGGCTTGGACCGTTCATGCCTTTTTTTGACAGCACCGAAGTTACGCCTGATGTCACCAAATTCCTGTCATTCATTATTATCGGGTTGCTCGCACTGAGCGTGTTCTGGGCTGTTCGGAAGGTGCCGGTTGGCCACGTTACCCAGACGTCGTCCACGGACCTGAAAGCCGCGTGGAAGGGGCTCTTGAAGAACAAACCGATGCGGGTGTTCGCCTTGATCCTGCTGAGTTCATGGTTGGCGAGCGGCATGGTCGCGGGCTTGTATTTCTTCTACATCACAAACTACCTGGCTATACCCGAGAAATTTGGCCATATCGGTCTTAGCGTCGCATTGATCGGTTTCGCGAGTGCGTCTGTTTGGGGTTGGGTCGGAACCAAGATCGGCAAACACTGGCTGCTGGCGATCTGCAATATCAGCGTGGTTGCGACGTTGATTGCAATGGCTTTCATACGTCCCGGTCCCCTGGCGTTTCCTGCAATTCTGGTGGTCTTCAGTTTGTCAGCGCTGTGCGGGTCAGGCCTGACAGTCGCCAACTACGCCTTAATGGCAGACATCGTTGACTACAACACGTTAAAGACGGGCAATCACAGTGCCGGCAATTACTACGCGCTAATCACGCTGTTTCAGAAAGTCGGACTGGGTGCAGGTGCAGGTATCGCGCTGATGATATCGGCGTTATTCGGCTTCGATGCGCAGGGCAGCAACGAAGGTACGGCCCTTGCGGGCTTCTTCATAGCGTTCCTTGGCATTCCAATAGTTCTGAACATCTTCGCAACCCTGATGGCTGTATTTTTTCCGATCACAAGGCGGCGGCACCAAATCATACGCAAACGACTCGACCAGAGGGCGATGCGCGAGCCGCGGGTGGCCAATGGATAAAGTGAAGATCTTTACGAGTCGGACTTGCGGTTGGGCGGTGAGAAACTACGCGGCACTTATCGAAAAGAACGTTCAGTTCGAAACTGCACCGGCAGCAGATTCTGCCGGCAACAAGCTCGACACGTTTCTTACGCTTACGCCGTACGGCAAGACTCCTGTGCTGGTCAGCGGCGATACTGTTGTGTTCGAATCCACATTGATCAACGACTACATCGATGACCGATTTCCCGATCCGCCGCTTATGCCAGACGATGTAGCGAAGCGCAGTGTCGTGCGGCAGTGGATCCATTATTGCGAAGATCAGCTATTGCCATCACTCACCGCAATCGCAAGGGAAGAAGACGCCGACAGCAGGACATTGGCTGCCGGTCGCTTTAATGAGCATCTCATGTGGTTTGGCAAGCACGTGCTGCCAGAGACCTGGCAAGGGCCGTATATGCTCGGCGACCAATTTTCCCTGGCCGACCTGTGTTTTTTCACGTTGTTCCAAACGCGCGACGAAGTGCAGCGCCACTTGGAGATGAATCTGTCCACCCGTCATCCAGCACTTCGAAAATGGGCAGACAACATTCTGGCGCGACCGTCGATAAGACGTGCCCAGGAGATTCAGAGAGGACTCGAGTTTTGAATAAACTGATAGGACTATTATTACTGCTGGCCGTTTGTGCATCCCATGCTCAGTCGGAGGAATTTGCGCTGATCGGAGGCACGGTCATACCGGCCACGGGAGAGGCCCCGATTGTTGGCGCAACTGTACTGGTCAACGACGGTCGCATCAGCAAAGTGGGTGTTGATGTTGATATTCCTGCTGGCTATAAACGCATCGACGTACGCGACAAGTGGATTACGCCGGGTCTGATCGACTCTAACGTGCACTTGATCCTGCTGACCATCCCCGAGTTCTTCGTCAAATACGAAGATCACCTGACCGATATTGCAATTCAGTCAGCCCAGGTTGGACTGAAGTACGGTCTGACAACGATGCCCGATACCTGGGGGCCGCTCAAACCACTGCTGGAAGCGCGCGACCGGATAAACAGTGGCGAAATTGTCGGCAGCCGCGTCCTCGTCGCAGGAAATATTGTCGGCACCGGCGGCCCGTTCACCCAATACTTCATGGGTGGCTGGCCAATAGACGGAGGAACGCTGCGCTATGGCGGCTGGGTACACCCGGTTGTACGGGCGAGAATCAATAAACTTTGGGAAGCGGGTGTTGGCCCCGAGATGCTGGCCATGACGCCTGAGGAGGCTGCGGAAACGCTCCGCGCATACATTGCGAAAGGCGTCGATTTTGTAAAAGTAGGAATCAGTGCGCACGGAATTGGTCCGGTAGAGCCTTTGCTGTTTTCGCCGGCTGTGCTCGAGGCGATGCGCGAAGAAGTGCGAGAGGCAGGCCTGCCGTTCGTCACCCATACATTCACAGTTGAGAGCCTGCGACTTGCGGTCGAACTGGAACCGGAGCTGTTACTGCATCCGAACGTGATGAGCGTACCGATGCGGTATGCGTCGGAACCCCAGAAGAACGCGATCGAGGCGCTCATCAAAACGATCGCCGATCGTGGGATTTACTCTGGCCTGATGGCTGTTCCGGAAAAAGCAAAGCTGGCCCAGTACGATGAGTGGGATGCACGCGAGAACAGGGATCGCCCGTATCTCAATCGGATAATGGTGAATCGACAACTTGGTATGGCCGGTACATCGTATGAGGATCGCGCGGTGGGTACGAAGGCTTGGCTGGCGGCCGGTGTTCGATACACGCTGGCAACCGACCAGGGGCCGGACACAGCGGATCTCGGCCCGGTCGCGTGGAGCCGGCTTGGGCGTGCGCATTTTGGCAGGATGGTTGGTTTACAGGACGCGGGGGCCGAGCCAATGGACATACTTATTGCGGCCACCCGAAATGGCGCCCAAGCCTACGGGTTGGGAAAAGAACTCGGGACAGTGGAGGCAGGCAAGCTGGCTGATCTGCTCGTCGTTGGCAAGGACCCGATGGTCGATATTGGCAATCTGCGCGACATAGAAATGGTCATAAAGGAAGGCAAGATCATCGACCGTGACGTTCTGCCGACCAACGAGGTCCTGGACTATGATCCTGAGGCGCCGTGGCCGTATTGACACGGGGCGTTTCAAAGACTCACCTTTTAGGGCGCGAAAATACGGCTTTGTGACTGATTTCACTGAATATTTCTCCGATTTCCGTACTATTCTCAACCGGAGCTTGCGAAATCGCGTGTTTCGATTCTCGGTTCAGCAATCGGATAGCTACGCGAATGCGGTTACTCCTCTACATTTTCTTTATCTGTATCGCGTCGCTCTGCCGGGATGAAGTCGCTAACGCGCAAGATACCGATACTATTTTAGAGAACAATTCCTGGTCATCGAATCTTCGATGGTCAATCGATGTCAGCTCCCAGCAGTGGCTCAACGTCGACTCAGACCTTTGGATGGACCAATACACCATTGGTCTTGACGTGCACAAGGTCTTTAGCAACTCTCGTCGAGACATTGGCACGTTCATTCTTCAGCCCTACGTTGTCTGGCTCCCGGAAGACAGGCCAAGACCCGCGTTCTTCGACGGCAACGAGGCTACGCTGACGTGGCGTATCGCAAACTTCAACTGGATTTTGTTGCCGAGAGGCCGCCTGAATATCCGCGCCGGCCACTTCGAGATTCCGTTTGGTCTTGAACACGAGATAAATACCAACGGTACGTTGCGGCAGTACAGCAACGGTACCAACCTCGGCTTAAAGGCTGATTGGGGAGTCAGCGTCAACGGGCAACTCCCCAACTGGCAGTATGAAGTTGCTGTGACCCGCGGCAGTGGTCAGGAATACCACCGAACGAATGATCCCTACCTGGTAAGTGCACGACTGGCCATGCCATTCGAAAGCAATCCGACGATAGGTTTGTCGGTAATGCAGGGCCGGGTGCAGGTAGCCGACGGCGTGATAGAACGCGAACGAATGGGTGCCGACGTAAGATGGTCTGTCGGGCCGTTGCAATTATTGGCGGAAGTATCAACCGGGAGAGATTTCGGCGATCGTGTTTCGAGTCACTTGGCTGAAATCAACTGGACCAATTCATACGAATCGTTGTTGCTATACGCACAGCAAAGGCGTCAAACAGTCGACGATGAGATTGGCCGGTTGGATACGGAGTCGACCGGATTCGGCATTCGCTGGTTGTTTGGCAACAGGTTTACGATCGCGGCTCAGTTTGATCGACTGCAAGATGATCAATCTCAGCTGTCTCGTAGCAAACGGATCGGAATTCACTTCCGGTATCGGACTTAGGTGCGCATTGCCATGACAAGTTCACGAGGTTTGTTGGCCACGCTGATTATGATTATTGGTGTGCTTTCGAGCGCCGACACGCATGCGCAGGCCTACTGCGCGCTGCGCGATCCGACCAGCACAATCTACGATGCGTTCCCGGAGGCAGATAGTTTTAGATCGATCGTCAAGGTCGTAAACAAAGAGGCGCGAGCTGTTATTCAGGAAAAACTACCGCTCGATCTGCACTTCAATGAGTTGGGCAAACACACAATCTATGTTGCAATGAATGGCGACATGCCGGTGGGTATCGTGCATGCACGATCAGAGGGTGATCGTTGGGGTCTCACAGAAATTGCCTGGGCGTTTGACCTTGACCTTCGAGTTGTCGACTTTAAATTTCAGCGATCTCGAAATCCTGCGAGACGCGACCTGGAGGCGTCGGGCTTTCGGCATCGCGTAAAGGGAATGTCCTTTCTTAATCTCCGCAATCTGCTGGCGGACGATGCGACGAGCTTTAGCAAGTACCGCCCGTCCGACAACGACGAAGCGAACGATCTGGGCGTGACTGTTCTACGATCAGCATTAAAGACCATTATCGTCACGGAGACAGTGTGGAGAATTGAACTTCGTTCGATACAGGCAAAGCATTTATTGAGCAAGCATTTTGACAGACCAGTCAAGCTGAGTTTGAACACATCGCCTTATTCCGAAAGTGTGCGCAAGGTGCTCAGTCATCATCAGCTTGAGGATGAGGTCAGTATCGATCGTGATAACTTGGTCATGTATCGCGTTACCGATGACAGTGACAAGCTATTGGGGTTTTTGTTTGACTCTGCGTGGCATTCAACCGGGGTAGACAGTCAAATCTACTGGCTGATCGATAACAATGGTGACATTGTCGACATCTCTTTGAGTAGCTCGGATACTAATCCCGAGTTTCGAAATAGCCTGGCAAAACTCGTTCAATTCAAGGCCGATAGTACTGAGCAATGTTCGAATGCGCTTGAACTAAGTGCGCTAGAGCTTAGCCTGCTGGCCAGAACGAGTACCGGAAAGCGGTTGATCCAATGAGGGTCCGTGGTTATCTAGGCGTTCTTCTCGGTGCGTGCTTGATTGGCGGGCTCAGTGTTGCCCTGATCATAAGCTCGATGCACAGAAGTCTTGACCAGCAATTTCAATTAGCGGGAGAGGACTCACTAGCCCTTGCTGAGATTGAGCAGCTTGAAGCAGGAGTTCAGCAGTTCCTGCTGACGTTGGACTTGCTGTTAGCCAACGGTGAGACCTATCTCGCAGCAAGTCTGGGCGCTCAGGAAGAACGTGTGACTCAAGGGCTGGAATCGATCATTGGGTCACCCCTGGTCGTCAACGCATCACTGGTTCACCAAGCTCGCTCCCAAGTTCTGGCAGTCTGCGATGAAGTTAAGAGCTGGGTCTCAGGATCAAGTTCTGCAGACGATCAACAAAGCCTGCTCAATGCCCTGGCAACCTCAACCGATCCGTTGTCGGTAGGTCTGGTGCAGCTGTTGAGCCAAATAAAGTCCGAGGCAGAATCAAAAGCCACTGCATCGGCCGCGAGCCTCCTGGATCGCAGACAGTCTGTCAGCGCTACAACATGGGCGCTGATCCTCGCATACGGTTCCATCGTATTTTTGTTGTGGCGATGGTCGGCTCACCACGTCAGCGACCCGTTAGTTGCTCTGTATTCGGCGGGAAAGGAGTCGATCGAGAATGGCGCTACGTTCAGTGCTCAACCTCGAGGGCCTACGGAAGTCGCTGAAGCCACGCGACATCTTGGCTTTCTCGTTTCCAACCTCGAACAGAAGGTAGATCAACGAACGGTCGAGCTACAACGACGAAATCAGGAACTGGCCGAAGCGAAACGAGCTGCAGACGAAGCTCGTTTCTCAGCTGAGCAAGCCAATAGTGCGAAGAGTGAGTTCGTTGCAAGAATGAGCCACGAAATCCGAACACCTATGAACGGGGTTCTGGGAATCGCAGAGTTGCTAATGCTTTCGGATCTTGACGAACAGCAAGAATACTATGTCGACACAGTCATGAAGTCCGGCAAAAGTCTGCTCACTATAGTTAACGATATATTAGATTTCTCCAAGATCGCCGCTGGCAAGCTCGATTTGTCCTTGGATCGATGTAACGTGCAAAAAATTATCTCAGAAACTATGGCGCTACCGACTCACCATGCATCGAGCAAGAACTTGAATATTGTCTCCGACTATTCGGACATGGCCAATTTGTGGGTGTATGCGGACGAGGTGCGACTCAGGCAAATCCTTATGAACCTCGTATCCAATGCAATTAAGTTCACCAGCGACGGCGATATCAAGGTCAGCGCCAGAGTAACCGACAAGACGGATAAGGACGTGACGCTCAAGGTGGAGGTAGCAGACACCGGCATCGGAATTCAGCAAAAAGATATCGAGTCTGTTTTCGACTCTTTTACGCAGGTAGACGGATCGGACTCGCGCAAGTTTGGGGGAACGGGGCTGGGCCTTTCTATCTGCAAGGAGCTGATCAACATGATGAATGGAGAAATCGGCGCAGAAAGTGTGTTCGGTCAGGGTTCCACTTTCTGGTTCACGGTGAGACTGTCGCTCGCTCAGGAGTCAGAAGTGCGCACCGCGAAGTCAACAGACACTGCCGGAGATACGCACGGGAGCCGATCGGTTGCTTCCCGGACAGTTGCATTGCCGCACTAATAGGTTACAAACCCGGACACGCTCTTTTTTCACCTTGTGTATCCGGAATTTCGGCCAGATCGTCCGCATCTGTGACCGGAGCCGACCAATCGTCTTGCCAAATGCACTCCCAGTAGTAGCTGCGGCGGAAATAGAATTCCCAGGCGGCTTCGCGGCGCTGGAAGAACGGTACGCCGTACAGTCGTTGCATTGCTTCCAGTTCGCGTGAGTAACGCAGGGGGCCAGCATCCACGGGGTCCATTCCCATCTCGATTATTATTCTCGCCACCTGTTCTTTGGCGGCGCGATCGTCAGCTGCGATGGGAATAGTGACAGGGCCGCCGACGACATTCGGGTCGTCGATGACGTAGCTCGCTTGCAACGCAAAGGCTTTCATTACACGCGCGCCCGGATTCCATTGTTTGATCATCTCGGGACTGGATGTCTCCAGCATTGGCACGTAGTAGCCGTCGTCACCCTGTTCATGCGGAAAAGAAACGTCGATGACAATTTTTCCATCCAGTGAATCCAGGTTCCGGGCAACGGTTTCCATGGCCGGCCAAGGTACCGCCAGGACAACGATATCACCTGCCTGAGCAGCGTCCTTTTGATTGGTAACGCTGGCGTTACCTGCCGTTGCGGCAAGTACAGCTTGTGCCTTTTCTCCGTCCGGGTTCCTGGAGCCGTAAACGACGGTGTATCCGAGTTCTGTAAATCGTGGACCCAGCGAATCACCCATATCGCCAGTGCCGATTATGGCAACGGTCGGTTTGGATTCGGCCGATACGGTCGTGACTAGGCCCAGGCTGGCAATAAATGCCAGCAGTAAACGTTTTCGTATCATTGTTGCAACTCCTGTACCGCGCGATGTGCTTGTGACACCGCTACTTCAAACATAGCGCTACCGCCCGCATCTGAATTGGCAATCGTGATTCGGCCGAACGGCTTGCGACCTCGCACGTGTGGCCTGCGTTCGTCATTTCGGCCACCGAGCCATGGGTCGCCGAAGTCCCAAAAGCCATCGGAATAGCCGTGGGCCCAACGATTGACGGTAATGCCGGCAATGTCGCGCGCCGGGTCAAAATTTCCGCCCGACAGCAAGCTCGACAACTGCTCTCGGATATTTCGTTCCATTGTTTCGAAAGGCGTCGCAAGCAGTTCGTGGCGCCCCAGCCGTTTTTGTTCCCTGGGTGACAGACCCTCATTATTGCGGTGCGGGAAGCGTTCCATGTGAACGATAATCGGTTGTTCGGGGTCGTCAGGAAAATCCTGCCCGCCGAAACTGACTGGAAAGTCGATCATCAATTTTGGGTGATAACTGCCAGGCGAAACACCACCGCCGATCCCGAGCTCTTTCCACGCACGCCAGTTTCTCAGTGCGACGTTGGTGTAAAGGTTCGGCGTTTTTGCTGGCATAGCGAGTGCTTCGCGTTGTTCTTCGGGAAGCTCGGGACACAACGAAGGGATGATGGAGTTGTAGCACGCCAGCACGCAGTGTCGCGCCTGAATGCGATGCGCCTGACCGTCTAGCACGTAGTCAACCGCGACCTTCTTTGCATCGCGGGGTTCGCCGTCGTGTTGCACCCTGACCACGGTGCTGTTTAGTCGCAGTCGTACGCGTGCGGAAGAATAGTCAAGTTTGTCGTAGTCGAACTTCGCCGCAACGATGTCCTCGCAGGTTGAACCCTCGGCGACGCCCGGAATCATACTTCGAACCAGCAATCGAGCTACCGACGCGTTGCCATCGGGGAAATGATATATGTAGGGCTCCTCATCTTCGTAGCCCGCGTGACCGGTCGCGCCGGCGCCGGGCAGTCCCGACCAATTGATCGCATCATCGGCGGTGACCGCTTCGATACCGGCGCCGTAGTCGAACGTCAGGTCCTGCAATATCGCAAATACCTCAGGCTCTGTGATACCGACGTGTTGTTGCAGAAACTCTCGATAGCTTATGCCGTACAGGTACTCCTCTTCCTGATCTGCAGACATCTGCAATTGATCTTCGTCGACGGAAAGCAGTCGATAAAATTCTTTTCGCGCCGCCGCCGAGATCGGCATCTTCGAGACGGCGTCTTCCGGCGTGTCGCCTTTGGCTAACGGTACGTAGATCGTGGGACCCAGCTCAAAAGGCACGACACAGTCTGAGCCCCAAATCTCCTTGCTGAAATGTATAACGGGTTTCAGATCATGACGTTGATAGAATTTCTGGTCGTACGCGTCACCTAACCGGCCGATATCCACACCGAGATCGCGTAGCAGTGATTTCGCAATATCGGGGTACGAGGACGGCGCTTCGAAGGACTGGCTGCCGCCGTAACCGAGCAATGTCTTGCCGTCGATCTCGAATTCGTTACGTTTTGCGTGGCCACCGAAGTCATCGTGGTTGTCGAGCAGTAACACGCGAGCCCCGGGGTTGTCATTCAGAAAGAAATGAGCGGCCGCGAGCCCGCTGAGTCCCGCGCCAACAACGACGAGGTCGTAAACCTGCGAATCCGGTTCGCTCACCGCTCCCCAGTCTCGCTGCCCTGAGCGCGCAAGCGCATGGGCGACTTCATAAGAACCGTCGTGATTGCCCCGCATTCCTGTCAGGCTCGGTGGATAATAGGGTCGGCCGGCCCTTTCAGCCGCGAGTACCTGGTCTGCGAGCGTCGTGCCTGGCACAAACGACGCTGCCGTGACTGCGCCGAAGCCGTGCAGGACATCGCGGCGCGTTATCGTCCGCTGCATTCCGAGCTCGATATCTCGTTTCTTGCCCATACTGACATTATCCAAGATCGACTAGCCATCTCACAACTGTGCCTATACAGCACGAGGTCTTCGAATCGGTGTCGCCGGAGCGGTGCCTTAACTGCCTCAGTTGATCCACCAACGTAGCGAAGAACACGATAAAATGACCGAATGAATGCACCAGGATTGAAAGTCTATATATCGGCCGATATGGAGGGTGTCGCCGGCGTCGTCGGCCGCGAGCAATTGGTACCCGAAGGATTCGAGTACGAGAAGTTTCGCGAGTATATGACGGCTGAAGTGAATGCGGCCATTGACGGTGCGCGTGAAGCCGGTGCAATTACATTCGTTGTCAGCGATTCACACGGTAACGGTCAGAATCTGTTGCTCGACGTGTTGCCCGAAGACATTCAACTCGTTCGGTCCTGGCCGAGACCGCTCGGCATGATGCAGGGGATTGACGAGAGCTTTGATGCCGCGCTGTTCATCGGCTACCACGCGAGTGTTGGCAACCCCGGTGGTATTGCGGCACACACTGTTTCCAGCAAGGCATTCTCGTCGGTCAAAATTGACGGGAAGGAAACGAGCGAAGGTGAACTGAATGCGCTGATCGCAGGGCACTTCGGTGTTCCTGTTGTAATGATCAGTGGTGATGATGCCACTGTCGACGAACTCAATGGTCAATTGGGTGCCGTTGAATGTGCGACCGTGAAATGGTTCATCAGTCACACGTCGGCGCAAACGTTAATGCCGGTTGCTGCGCAGAAATTGATCAGGGACAAAGCCAAAGCCGGTCTTGCTCGCCGCAACGAGATCAGGGCACTGCAGCCAAAGCCGCAAATGGCACTGGACCTGTCCTTCAGGAAACACAAGCTTGCCAAACGAGCCGCTTCGTTAC
Organism: Phascolosoma agassizii; assembly: GCA_035593235.1. Classification (NCBI taxonomy): domain Eukaryota; kingdom Metazoa; phylum Annelida; class Sipuncula; order Phascolosomatiformes; family Phascolosomatidae; genus Phascolosoma; species Phascolosoma agassizii. The sequence goes on along the minus strand of JAVJHY010498603.1, from coordinate 37,383 downwards.
CGGATGCGGAGTCCGTGGACAGTCGTACGGTGCGATTCACCGGTAACATTGTTGAAATCAGCAGTTTTATCGAAACGGCTTGCGGCTAATTGATAAAGTACCGGCTACTCTATGACACGCACCCGTACGACACCGCACGTAACTGTTAGCCAAGCCATTGAGGCGCTGCAACGCAGCAAACCGGGTGAGGCAGAATCCGTTTGCCGTACGTATTTGGACTCGCAACCTGAGAGTATCGAACACCTGCGACTCCTTGGGCATGCGTTGATGCAGCAGCGGCGTTTTGACGAGGCCGAGACACAATTCAGGAAAGCGATTCAGTTGGCCCCCAATTTTGCGCGACTCGCCGAAGATATGGGGAGTGCTCTCGCCGAGCAGCGCAAGTTCAATGAAGCGATCCCGCATTTTGAGCAAGCTGTCAGGCTGGACCCGGAGCTGGCAATTGCCCACAGGAAACTCGGACAGGCGCTGGCGGCTGTTGGTCGTGGACCGGATGCGGACGATGCCTTTCAGGTTTATTTTGAGAAGGATTCGGATGCCGGTGCCGTCGCTGTCGGTGCCGGGCATCTGCGGGCGGGGCGAGAGGACGACGCTATCATTAGTTTTCGCCAGGCACTTAGGGAAAACCCGGACAACGTGGATGCGATGCGATTTCTGGCGGCCGTTCACGTCAAGCAGGACGAAAAGTTGCGTGATGCAGAGGCGCTGCTGCAGCGCGCAGTCCAGATTGCGCCGGATTTTGCGATGGCCTGGATTGATCTTGGCCAGGTACTGGCGAAGCGCGCGAAGCTAATAGAGGCGATCGACGCTTTCAAACAGGTGACTGTTCTCGAACCCAACAACGGACATGCCTGGGAGCGGCTGGGCAGCAACACAGCAAATGCCGGGTATCCGGAGCAGGCCGCGGAGGCGTTCGGCAAGGCGGTTGCGCTGGCTCCGCATGCTGCGGGTTACCACATGGGGTATGGCCATACCTTGAAGACACTGGGCGATCAGCCGGCTTCCCTGCGCGCATACCGTGAAGCCATTCGCTTAAGGCCCGATTTCGGTGAGGTGTATTGGAGTATGGCTAACCTCAAGATCTTCACGTTCGAGGACGCGGAGGTCGAAGCCATGGAAAAGCAGCTCGACAATGGCGAGCTGGCAGAAAATACAGAGGCGCATTTCCGCTTCGCCCTTGGCAAAGCGTACGAGGATCGCAAGGACTACGACAAGGCATGGCATTTTTATCATTCCGGCAACGTGTGCAAGCGAGCGTTGGTGACTTACGATCCTGTCGAGAAAGGCGCTCATTTCGAGGCTATTCGAACGTATTTTACGCCTGAGTTGCTGAGTGAGGCTGAAGGCAACGGATACCCCGATGAAGGGTCGATCTTTATTGTCGGGCTGGGACGGTCGGGGTCTACGCTGGTGGAGCAGATCCTCGCCAGCCACAGCCAGGTTGAGGGGACAGAGGAACTGTCCGTTCTCGGCAACCTGTCGGATATGATCGGCCGCTTCCGACCTGACAATCAGCGGTTTCCCGCCGTACTGGAAACCATGCGTCCGATGGATTGGCGCGCTTTGGGGCTCGAGTATCTCGATAAGGCGAAGCGCTACCGCATGACCGATAAGCCGATCTTTACCGACAAGCTACCCAATAATTTTCCATTCGCCGGACTGATTCACCTTATTCTGCCGAACGCGAAAATCATCAATGCGCGCCGCCATCCGCTCGACACCTGTCTGGGTAACTACAAACAGATGTTCGGCCATGGGCAGAATTTTACCTATGACATTCTTGAGTTGGCGGAATACTACAGAGAGTATTGCCTGACGATGGATCACTGGAACGAGGTTCTCCCGGGCAAAGTACTGGATGTGCACTACGAAGAAACGGTGACCGATCTCGACGGTCAGGTAGCCCGGATTCTGGAGCACTGCGGATTGCCGTTCGAAGAACAATGTTTGCGCTTTCATGAGACCAAGAGGGCAGTAAAGACAGCAAGTTCAGAACAGGTACGCCAGCCGATTTATACAGGCGGCATGGGTAAGTGGCGCAAATATGAACGCCATCTTGGCGAATGGCAGGAAGAGCTCGGCCCGATCATCGATGGTTTGCCTGAAGTGGTAAGAAACGCAGGACTTTAGACCCAAACAGATTCTAGAATGGCCATATCGCTATTCCATGGATCGCATGGCGAGAATCCATGGACAGGCAAACCGACATCAGTGTCTTTGATTCCTGAAGGTCATGCAGCGAAATTGTCGACGGCGACGATCCGGTCGCGACAATCCGGTCATTGATCAGGCATAAGCCGCGAGCAAATCTTTTGCCCTCGATATCAGCAGATTCGTGTTTCGGGACCTCGACGGCCCGGTCTTCTTCGCCGGAGCGCGAAGCATAGCGCACCGCATCGGCTTCAGTGTCATTGAACAATACGCCGTCCCGGTAGGGCTGCGCATTGTACGTGCCTTCCGGCAGTGTCACAGACATGTTGACGGCTTCACCATTGAAATGCAGCATTCCGCCAGATTGGGTACCGGAAATGTAAAGGCCATTGTTGTTGGCGTGCACGTTGTTCAAGTGCAGTTTGTTGAGGAGCAGTGGCCCTTTGTCACCCATTGGGTCATAAACGGACGCCGTAAAGTTGAAGCGATCGAGATCGATATGAAGTGCCCAGAAGAACGCCTTCCGGTCTAGGTCGAATGCGACAACACTGTCGTATCCGGTGGACGCAACATAGAGAGTGCGTTCGTAAATGGTCATCTCGTCGGCGTACTTCAGGTAAGGATTGCGCCACGACCCGATGAGTCTGAAGTCCGGCGTAAACGCAAGCAGTACGTCACTCGCAACGAAATAGACAGTGTCGCCGTCAATAGCAATACCGCGCAGGCCACGGTCCCAATCACGCGCCTGTGCCGCGGTTTCAGGAGTTTCGAATTCCATGACCGGGTGTACGTTCTGACCTTCGATGTCAATGATAAAGACGCCACCGTGGTTGTCGACCTGATCGCTGCCGCGAACGACTGAGGTGGTGATGAGTTTTATCATGAGTCAATTGTAATACGTTGCAAAAGAAAACGGCCGCCCCGGATCAAGGGGCGGCCGTTCGATTTCATCTGCCGGATGCCTAGAAGTTCATCGTCAGTTTGAGACTGAACGTTCGCGGCCGGGCCAGGTTATTCGTTTCACCGAAGCCCGTGTGACCCCAGTATTCGGCGTACTCGGAGGCGCCGGTGCCCGAGAACGTGTTCACCCTCTCGTCCAGTACGTTTCGAACCATCAGGGTCGCGCTCCAGACGTCGTCCCTCGACGTGAAACCAAGCTGGAAATTCGATAGCTCATAACTACTCACATTCGGCCCCGCAGCCGGGTCAAATTCCGGGCTATTTGGATTTGCTTCGTCGGCCCTCCACAAAGCAGAAAACATATCGCTCACGGAATAAAAGTCGTAGCGCATCCAAATGTCTCCGCCCATGATGACATTCGGGATGGTGTAGTCAGCGGCGAAATGGTATTTCTCTTTTGCCGAGTCAGGCATCCTTGTGCCCTTGGTTACCTCTTGTACACCTTCAAGTGTTATGAAGTCTCTCGTGTATTCCGGATCGCCCTTGTACACATCGCCGGACAGCCGGAGATTCTGTGTGGCGAGCCAGTCGAAGGACAACTCGAAACCGGTGTTTTCGCCACCACCACCGTTGGCTTGTCCGGTCAGCCACCATAATGCGCTGTCCGAACCGATGACCAACTGAATATCTTCCCAGTCCATATAGAAGGCAGAAGCATTCACGGTCAAGCGCTTGTTGAGCCACTGCGATTTGATGCCCAATTCATAGTTGAACAACTTGTCCGGGTCATAGGTTGCCTCGACAAAATTGACTCTGACTGCTTTTGAATTGTTATTGCCACCCAGGCGGAAGCCTTCGCTGTACAGGGCGTAGACCATCTTGTCGTCGCTGAGATTGTAAGTAAGCCCCAGCTTGAAGGACGTATCGCTTTCCTTACCTTTTTCGATAAAGGCACTTTCACCGTCAAGCAGAATACCTTCAACCGGAAGTCCCGGTGGCCATTGCTGGTCACTGATAACGTTACGGTCGTACTCGAACCACCGTGCGCCGACGGTTCCCGTCAGATTTTCAGTAAGGTCGTAGCTAACCTCGCCAAAAGCGGCTATCTGCGTAATTTCCCGGTCATACCTGTCGACATACCAGATGTCATTCAATGGTGCCGGAGGACATTCGACAGGGAAGCCCTGGGCCACAAGATCACAAGTCCGAAATTGCGTGTAAGCCCAGTGTGTCGTGGAGTCAAGGTTCGGGATCTCACCGGAGTCGACCCAGCCGTCCTTGTTGTTTTCATAAAACGCACCAACCATCCACTGAAAACGGCTGTCGCCCTTCGAGGCCAGGCGAAGCTCATTGGTAATACGTTCGGCATCCTGCAGGCTGCGGTAAACGCCACCGTTGTAGCCTGTATGGTATTTGTCGTAGTAGTTGTAATAACCAAAGTGGTAGCCATTCGTAGCGCAATAATAATAGGAATAAGCCGCTGAATAGTTACAAAACGCGGAAAAATATCCACCCTTTATACGAGTGTGGTAGGCCTCATAATGGGTGTTATCGAATTGGTAAGTCTGCTTGCGATCTGCGTAGCCGAACGAGTTGGTAAGTACAGCAAACCCAAGGTCGCCCTCGAGTGTCAGCATAGCCGTCGCCCACCGGTCTTTACGCCATTCATCGCTGAAACGCGCTACTTTGAAATCACCAATCGCGGTGTCCGAATACCAGACTCCGGTGGTCTCCGAATCCTGGTACATCAGCGTCGAGAGAAGACTCCAGTCCTCGTTCATGTTCCACAAGGCGGAGACGCGGCCACCGGTCATCGTGTAATCGTTAAAATCCTCTTCTTCCAGGCCGGCGTTGTCAGGTCTCGCGCTGTTGAGATAGTCATTCGGGAGTCCCCAGCCCGCATGTTCACAAGCCGCACCTGGCGCGCACACACTATGCGGTGACGTGGAATAGACGTTGTCGACAAAACCACCTTCTTTGTTGCTATACGCAACCAGGCGGATAGCGAAATTGTCGCTGACCGGAATGTTCAGATGCCCGTTGATGTCGTAGCTTTCTTCGCCGCCTTTGGTCGATTTAACATCGGCACTCACCTGACCGGAAAATCCGTCGAATTGCGGCTTGTTAGTGACAACGCGAAGCGTTCCTGCCTGGGAGGCTGAGCCAAATAGCGTGCCCTGGGGTCCGGGCAACGATTCGACACGCTCAACATCGACCATACGTGCGTCAAGCTGAGTGGTGCTCATCGTCATTGGCATTTCGTCGAGATACAGGGCGACCTGGCTGTCCAGTCGCCACGAGCCACCGTTTGAAATACCGCGATACACCAGCTCGTTACGACCGGCTCGAGTGGTTGATAGTGTGACACTTGGCAGGTTGACCGCGACATCGGACATATCGAGCAACTGGCGGCGTGCAATTTCCCCTGTTGAGAAGGCGCTGATCGACTGGGCCACGTCCTGAATACTCATGGCCCCCCGTTTGGTGGCGGTAACGACAATCTCTTCAATGCCAAGACTGTCGTCGTCGTTGTCCTGAGCCATTGCTTGACCAGTGGGGTCCAGCGCGGAAATGACCGCGGCCGCCAAAGGAGTCATTGCAAATCGGCTTACTTCCGATCCGACAGGTGCCACGCGTTTTCTCGTCATGTTCTGGTCCCCCGGTGATCTTTGCGATCAACCAACTGTTTTATCGAGCCGTGTTTTTATTTGCGCAGGACTCGGCCAAACGCGCCAATTTCCTGCAAAATTTGGAATACCATACTGCATGCCGTATAAAATGATGTCAAGCTTGCCTCTGTGCAAAACGAGCAAATTCGCGGCCTCCAGCTTAGCTGATGATCTTCTTGAAGACTTCAAGATCAATATTTCGGCCACAAACTACGGCAACGACCTTCTTCCCTTTGAAGCGCTCTTTGTGTTTAACGAGGCCACCGATACCGAGCGCGCCGGAACCTTCACCGATCAGCCGATGCTCGTAGAACAACAAACGAATTGCCGCTGCAATTTCCTCCTCCGACAGCAACAGCATTTCGTCGACGTATCGCCGGCACAGCTCGAGCGTGATGCTGTCGAGGTCCACACAGCCTGCGCAGGTATCGGCCAGTGTAGTCTCGGTATCCATCGTGATCATCTTGCCGGCCCTGACCGACTCGTACATCACGGGCGAGTTCGCCGGTGACACGCCAAACGTCTCGACTTTCGGGTTGTGATGTTTCAGCCACCCCGACGAACCCGTCAGCAAGCCTCCGGCACCGCACGCAAACAGCGCGGCATCGACATCCGGGAGCTGCTGCGATATCTCGTAGCCACAGGTGCCTTGACCACCGACTACATTGGGGTCGTTATAAGGCGATACATAGACCTTGCCTTCTTCATCGCCCACACGACGGGCTTCGGCTTCGGCATCCCAGGCAAGATCACCGTGAATGACCAGGTCGAGACCGTTTGAGCGCAGGATATTGAGGCGTGACTCCTCCATGTCTTTGGCCACGTAGATCGTCGCGCGACGACCACGCTGGCGCATCGCCTCGGCGACCGCAAGAGCATAGTTTCCGGTTGAGGCCGACACGACGCCACGATCGAGTTCCTGTTCGCTGAGCGACAAGATCTTGTTGATCGCGCCGCGATACTTGAACGAAGCGGTTCGCTGCACAAGGTCCAGTTTCAACCACACTTCGCCTTCGACAAGATCGCTGAGATGGCGCGAGAATTCGAGCGGTGTCGGTGTCAGATAGTCTTTGGTTCTCTCGACCGCTTCCTGTACGAGGGCCGGCACATCAATTTGTAGCTGCTGTTCTGCTGTTGCTGTCACACCTATCCCCTGTTTTCTAAGTCCCACTCGCCATCTTCGCAATCTGGATGTCCTGGATGGCAATGCCCGTCAAGTCTGCCACTGTAATTTGATCGTCGTTCGATCGACCGAGAGCCGGATTCTTAATGACGTTGCCGAGTTCGACAATGGAAGCTTCGTCGATCGACCCGTCTTTTACGGCATGAAAGCACTCACCATGATCGACGCATTGCGAAATGCTGTCAGCTACTACGATGTCAGCTTTGCCAAGTAGCGCGGCCTCGAGTTCCTGCTTGCCGTGATCGTCTGATCCCATTGCAGTGATGTGGGTCCCTGCCTGTACCTGATCGGCCAGCAGCAGGGGTTCCCTGGCTGAGGTCGTCATAACAATGAGGTTGCACTTCACCGCAAGTTCATCGACAGACGTCGCTGCTCCGACCTGCAGACCCCAGTCCTGAATTATTTTACTTGCTTTCAAGTCACTGATCGCCTTTGCGACCTTGTCGGCATCGCGGCCCCAGATAAGGGCTTGCTGGCAATCGACTGCGTCTCTCAGCAGCTCCAATTGCATCCTGGCCTGTCCACCCGTGCCGATAATTCCGATGCAGCTGACATTGCTCGGCGCCAGGTGTCGCGCCGCAACAGCGCCCGCTGCCGCCGTTCGCATGTCGGTGAGCCAGCATTCGTCGTGCAGTACCAGTTTGAGATGCCCGGTCTGTTGACTGAATATGAGGATCACACCGTCGGCAAAAGGCACGCCAATTTTTTCGTTGTCGTAAAAGCCGGACGCCACTTTCAGGACGTAAACGTCGTCGCCCTTGACGTAACCGTACTTGATGTGAACATCACCCGGTGGATTTTCGAAATTCAAAAACCCTACCGGCGGAACGACGACCTTGTCTTCGGAATACAGAACGAATCCATCTTCGATGGCCTGGATCATCTTCGGCACGTCGATCTGATTTTTGATCTCATCCAGTTTCAGTATTTTCGGCATGGTTGATTCTCTCTCTATTTACCCGCCGTGGAGCCACCGTCGATGGCCAGCGATGTTCCGGTAATAAAGCGGGCATGGTCTGACGCCAGGTACATCACGGCGTGAGCGATTTCATCGGTGGAGGCAATCCGTTTCAACGGTGCGTAGTCGATCATTTTTTGCCAATACGCATCCGGGTCCGGTTTCTTACTGGCACTGATGCGGATCATGTCGGTATCGACATAGCCCGGACACACGCAATTGACGCGAACGTCAGGTGCGATTTCCAGTGCCATCGCACGCGACATGTTGACCACACCGCCTTTGGTTCCGCAATAGACGGTGATGCCGGGTACGCCCATCAATCCGGCATCCGAGGCTATGTTGACGATGTTGCCTTTCGATTTTCGAAGCTCAGAAAGCGCGGCGCGGCAACAGAAAAACAAGCCCTTCAGATTGACGTCGCAGTGCGCATCCCACATCTCCTCGTCACAATCCTCAATCGGTCGGCCGGCCCCCACGCCCGCGTTATTGACCAGTATGTCGAGACCGCCAAAAGCCTCAATCGCCGTCTCGACTGTCGCCTCGCACCCGGCAACAGTGCCGAGATTTCCTGGTGCGGCAGTGATGTGCTCGTAATCGCTTAGCTTATCCACGGCAGCAGCGACTGACTGCTCTGTACTACCGTTGATCGCCACTTGAGCGCCGGCGTCAAGAAAGTTTTTTGCTATTTCGAAGCCAATGCCGCGGCTGGCGCCCGTCACGAGGACGCGCTTGTCCGTAAAGTCCATTTAATCCCCTGTTGGCGTTTTATTATTAGCCGGCGGACGTTCCCGAAAGAACGACGTTTCGCAGATCGTCGCGAGCCCTCAGCATCGCAGCGAGTCCCTCCCTCGCGCCCTCTATGTGTTCACCCAGCTGGTCCGCGGCGCCCGCCGAGTCGCGATCTATGATTCGTTCTATCAACCTTTTATGTTCGTCATGTGCAGCAGCGATAGAAGCTGCATCGGCCACTGAAGAATCGACCCAGTCCACCCATATAAAGCACATGACTTTATCCATCAGATTCTGGATGGCGTGGTGCAGCGATTCGTTGCCGCTGGCACGGGCGATGAGATTATGAATTTCCAAATCCAGCTCGACCGTTTTTGCATGATTGCTTGGGTTAGCCGCCAGCTTTTCAGATTCGACCAGAATGCGTTCGAAACTTCTGAGATGGGAATCATCTGCATTTTGTGCAGCCAATCGTGCCGCATTGACCTCCAGGATCTTTCTGAATTCGTACAGGTCCGACATCTCTTCGGCGGTGTACTGTTTGACGTAGTAGCCGCGGCGACTGCGCGCCTCGACCAGCCCCATCATTGCCAGTCGACCCAGGGCTTCGCGGACAGGCGTGCGACTAACGCCGAGTTGTTCAGCCAGATCCCGATCGACCAGTTTCTGACCGGCTCTTAGTACATTTGAAAGAATCAGGTCGCGGAGACGTGCGTAAACGCTGTCTATCAGCGGTGTAGGTTTATTGGCAGCCATCGTGGCCTCAGCATTCTAGTCGTGCCATTTGGAATACCATGTTGCATGCCGCCTATTTTTCTGTCAAGTGAATATCCTTTCCGTTTATGACAGCGTTAACCAGATGATCGGCAAGATCAAAATCTGCGTCCATACCTCAAGCCGATACTTCGAGGGCGGTTCGTGGTGATGTTGGTATCCCAGAACAAATTTCCGAGCGGATCGAAGTAGTCTCCGTGGTAGCGCGTGATCTGCGCCCTCTCATCCGTAGCATTGTCCAGAAACAGATCAAGCGACCAGGTTTCAGCTTGTATACCGGTAGAGAGGTTCACAATCGTATACGCTTTTTGCGTCTGTCGCGTAGCGTCATCGAGCTGGCTCCATGAGTCGTCGGTATGCGACACAGAAGCTTGCACATACCCCGGCAGAGAACCGTAGTCGAGCCGCAGGCGGCCGGTTGCGGTCAACTGTATCTCCGGGACAAAAGGCATCTGCGCGCCTGACGCAGCCGTAGGGGTTTCGCCCGCCAACTCGTCGTCAAGACTCGTCCAGAACGATTCCTGTAACTCGGCGTTGGTGTACGAACCCGAAAACGTCAGCATCAAGTCGTCGGTCGCGGCGAACGCCAGGTCAAATTCCGTACCGGTTGATCTTGCCTTGCCTATGTTCTGGATAATCGTAAGGATCGAGACGTCGATATCATGATAAGACAGCTGGAAATCGTCCCAATCCATCAAATAGACGGCACCATTGAATCGCATGCGACCATCCATCCAGGTGGTCTTCCAGCCAATTTCGTAGTTATCGACAAAATCCGGGTCGTATTTCGGCAGGAAATCTCCAGCACTTCTTGCCCTGTTAACCCCGCCGGCCCGGAAGCCCTCGGAATACGTGAAATACATCATCCTGTTGTCGTCCAGGCTGTAGTTGAGGCTCACTTTGAAGGTGTCGCCGTCACCCTTCGACACGTCGTCAATGTTCGTGGCGTTTATGGCGCATGGCGCGAGTATCACCCCGTTGACGTTGCAGCCACGGTTTGCGTGCCCGTTGTATCCGATTAATGAGTTTTCGAATTCGAAGCGGCGGTAGCCGCCGATAAACGTCAGGTTATCCGTAAAATCGTATTCGACTTCACCGAAGAACGCCTTGTCACGGTCGACTCGGAACTGATCGGTCTGCCATATGACAAGGTCGCCCGGGACCAACGACGGTGGGCTGACGGGCCAGATGCTGCTACCGAGCGGGTCCATCCCCGGAACGTTCCAGCGTAAATCGAAGTCGTGTTCCTGGCGTTGATAAAACAGTCCTGCCGTCCAACGGAATTTGCCGTCCGCTGGTGACTGCAGCCGGATCTCGTGACTCGTGCGATTGAAATTCTCTTTGCGAGAAATAAACTGATCCGGGTTGGTGCACTCATACGTCGTATAGTCCGAATTCGACGAATGGTGGTAGCAACCCGTCGAATTATTCTGGTAGGCATAGTAGTAGTAATTCTGCAGATACTGCGCATAGCCGATGTAGTCTTCTGATCGTTCGGCATCACGGTCCAGGTAGGTCCCTGCGTAGACAAGATCAAGTCCGCCAATTTCGCCGTTGAGGGTTAGTGAGGCCTGGTACCATTCGTCTTCATAGGTGTCGGGCGAGAAACGTTGTATGTTCAGGTCGCCGAGATCCTCGGGGTCGTGCTGCCAGACACCGCTTGACTCTTGCTCCTGATAAATAATGCCTGGCGACACCGTCCAGTTTTCGTTCAGGTCAACCTTCAGAAGAGCGCGCATGCCGCTGATGGTTGTGGTGTTGAAATCTTTCTCTACGAGGGACGCGTTATCGACCGAAAATCCCTCGGGTCCTGGAAAGTCAATGGTGCCCGGGATGTTGTCAATGAAGCCCGCTGTTTCTTTGTGCCAGCCTACAAGGCGAACTGCGGCATTCTCAGACACCGGTAGATTGGCGAAGCCCTCGATGTTATAGCCCGTACCGCCTTTTTCGACAGTATTCACCCCCAGATCAAAGCCAGCTTCGAACTCTCCGATCTTTGGTTTGTTAGTGATGATCCGCAATGTACCGGCCTGGCTGCTGGCACCAAAAAAAGTACCCTGCGGGCCTGCAAGCGATTCGATGCGCGCGATATCATAGATGTGCATATCCAGAAGATGATTAATGGTCGTAATCGGTTGTTCGTCGAGATATACACCGACGCTGGGCATCGAGGCAGAATGATTGCCATCGCCGCCACTCGCAATTCCGCGCATGTAGACCTGCGATATACCAGGGCGGTCGTGGATAAACGAAACCGTCGGCAGAAATTGAATGTAGTCTTCAAAGCCGTTGATATTCAGGTCTTCAATCTGCTGACTGCCAAGGACCTGCACCGAAACGGCCACGTCTTGAAGGTTCTGGGTTCGTTTTTGTGCCGTTACGACGATTTCCTCAAGCCCGGTGTCCTGAGCCAGCGCCGCCGCGACAGGATTGATTGCCAGCACGATAGCTGCTGCCAGTGGCGTCATTGCATATCGGTTTGAGGGCGTTGCGGGAAGACCTGAAGTGTGTTTTTTCACGATAGCTACCCCCTGGTAGTCGAGAACGGGTTGTTCGAGCTGCGGCGAGGTCCGCCTGGGAATCCCGTACTTGGAGGCTTTGCGCCTCATTTAACATATAAATTGGTATACCATTTTGAATTCATTATTGGATTTTGTCAAGCATTCAGATTGGAAAATCGCTAAACTTCACATTTGCCCTGCTGAACACTATGGTTTCGACGTCCTCAGCACCGAGCGGTGATCTCAACACTGCGATTCGACACGCAGCTCACCTGCTGCAACATGACCCACACATGGCCGAGCAACAGGCCCTCGAAATTCTCAAGGTTTACCCCGATGTGGAACCTGCGCAGAGAATTCTCGGTTCGGCGTTGCGCTTACAGGGACGAGCCAACGAAGGTCTGGCGATGTTGGAACCCCTCGCAGGTTTAAGCACCTGCTCCGCCGATTTCTTGTATGAACTGGGGCTTTGCCTGGGCGCAACAGGTAGAGGGAAAGAGGCGATCAAAAGACTGCGTCAGGCTGTTCACGCAGACCCGAAGCACGCCGGTGCCTGGCGAACGCTCGGTGACCAGCTCGATGCCGTAGGGAACCCGGAGGAAAGTCGGAAAGCGTACGAAATGCACCTGCAGGCATCTACGCGGCATTCCGAACTGGTCGAGGCCGTCAATCACCTGCATAAGAACAAGATAGGCAAGGCCGAGCGGCTGGTACGAGATGTCCTCAAGAAGGATCCGGGCGATGTGAATGCAATTCGTATGCTGGCCGAGATTGGCATCAAGACTGGCCAGTTCGAAGACGCTCAAAATCTCCTTGAGAGCTGCCTCAAGCTGGCGCCGGACTTTGCTTTGGCGCGGCAGGCGTACGCCAGCGTCCTCATGCGGCGAAATTATCTCGAACAGGCCAACAATCAGGTCGACAGACTGCTGACTTTGGAGCCCGGGAATCCCGCCTATCTGATTCTCAAAGGTGCCGTGCTTTCGCGAAAGGGCGAACATGATCCTGCGCTGCAGATCTACGAACGATTGTTCGTAAACTACCCTCGCCACGCCAGCGCACAGATGTTCTACGGTCACACTCTGAAGACGGTCGCCAGGGTAGATGACGCCGTAAAAGCGTACCGTAGGGCCATCGAACTAAGCCCGAGTATCGGTGAAGCCTACTGGAGTCTGGCGAATTTGAAGACTTTCGATTTCAGTGACGAAGACATCGCAAAAATGCGTGAACAATTCGAACCTGAAACGGGCGATCCGGACGATCAGGGACACCTGGCGTTTGCCCTCGGCAAGGCATTCGAAGATCGTGAAGAGTTCGACAAATCCTTTCAGTACTACGAGCAAGGCAACTCGATCCGAAGTCGCCGTCATCGGCACAACTTCAAAATTAATATCATGGAGACTGCACGTCAGATCAAGACCCTCACCGCCGACTTTTTTGTGGCTCGGGAGGATCAGGGATTTGCAGCAGCTGATCCGATATTCGTCGTCGGCCTGCCGCGATCTGGCTCGACACTCGTTGAGCAGATTCTCGCCAGTCATTCACAAGTCGAAGGTACCTCAGAGCTACCCGATATTATCGCGATCTCGCGTAAGCTTGGCGCTGCCTCACGTAAGAACCCGGCCGGAAAATATCCGGAGATTCTTTCCGAACTGACTGCCAATGGGCTCAGGGATCTTGGCGAAAGCTACATAGATTCGACGCGCGTGCAGCGAACCGATACCCCTTATTTCATTGACAAGATGCCGAATAATTTTCGCCACATTGGCCTAATCCTTCTGATTCTGCCTAACGCCAAAATTATTGATGCTCGACGACATCCGATGGCCGCCTGTTTCTCCGGCTTCAAACAACTCTTCGCCAGCGGTCAGACATTCACATACGATCTTACTGGCGTCGGCTACTACTACCGTGACTATGTGAAACTTATGGACCATTGGGATGAAGTCCTGCCGGGTCGGGTGCATCGCGTGCAATACGAAGCTATGGTCAATGATACTGAATCGCAGATTCGCCAACTGCTGGACTATTGTGGGCTGGAGTTTGAAGAACAGTGCCTGCGTTTTTACGAGACAGATCGGGCCGTGCGCACTCCCAGCTCTGAACAGGTACGGCAACCGGTGTACACGCAAGGTCTGGAGCAATGGCGAAATTTTGAATCACACCTCGACCCGTTGAAGGAAGCGCTAGGGCCGCTACTCGAACGGTTCCCAATCGCATAGACATCATGAAGATAATTATCGTAGGCGCCACGGGCGCCGTCGAAGGTTGTATGAGTGGCCAGATCGTTATCGTTGAGTAGCGTATCGTGACGGGCACCAGGCAGGTCCGGCTGGCACTGGCCGGGCTGGGCACGGTCGGGCGTTTGTTCCTGCAATTGTTGGAAGAACGCGCTGGGACGCTCGCCAGCCACTACGGAATTCGTTTTAGTGTTCACTGTATCGCCGACAGTAGTGGTGTCGCGGTTAGCGAAACAGGGTTTGAGCCTGGCCGAATCATCGAGCACAAATCTGGCGGCCTGCGCGTCGATACGTTGCCAGAGTACTGTGCGCGTCAGACTCTCGAGGATGCGCTCGGTCGGATTGGCTGCAATCTGCTGCTGGAGGCGTCTCCGCTCGATTTGGACACAGGCAACCCGGGACTCGCCAACTGCAGGGCGGGGCTCGAACACGGCCTGCATGTCGTGTTGGCGAACAAGTCGCCGTTGGCACTGGCGCATCGGAAGCTAGCGAAACTCGCAGAGGAGGCCGGCGTCGGTATGCTCTACAGCGCCACATTCTGCGGCGGCCTGCCGGTGCTCAACGTCATACGACGTGACATGGTGGCCGGCAGGGTGCAAAGATTTCGCGGCGTGTTCAACGGAACGACCAATTTTATCCTCGATGAAATGCTGCATGGACGCGACTACGAAGGCGCGTTGCGTCAGGCGCAGGAAGTCGGAGCGGCAGAAGCCGACCCCAGCCTCGATGTTGGCGGTTGGGACACGGCCGCGAAACTGGTTATCGCTGCTAACAGTTTTGCCGAGCCGATGATTACTCTGGGTGATGTCCGTGTGACGGGAATCGAAAACGTGCAGCCCTCACAGCTATTGCAGTGTCGCGAGCAGGGCACGGCGCTTAAATTGATTGCCAACGCTGAACGTGTCGACGATGCCTGGCAATTCCGGGTCGAGCCGGTCGAGGAGCCGAGCGACAGCTTTCTCGGCAGCTGCAATGGTTGGGAAATGGCTGTTGAAATCGACAGCGATATTTACGGTAAGTCGTTCTACAAATTATGGGAGCGCGAGCCAGTACCGACGGCCGCATCGATGCTGCGGGACGCCGTGCATTTGGCAACAATGGGTCGTAGCGCAGCGCTATAAAAGAGCTCGGCTCTTACTCCTTAGTCTACTTGGCCGCCTCAAGCTCAGGCATTGCCGCGTGTAACGCCTCGATATGGCCGGGGTTTGTTCCGCAGCAGCCACCCAGCAGGCGCACGCCCGCAGCAACCCAGCCAACGGCCTCGGCAACCAGTTTGTCCGCTGCAATCACGTCAACGAAATTCCAGTGCGGTTTCGTGAAGTAGCCGGACTCCGGATATACGCCGATGGGTCCGGACCAGCGTTCACGAACCATCTCGATTGCCTCCGGAATGGCACCAATTTCGCTGTGCATGATGTTGACCACCGTCGGCCCCATGGGAATCAGCGCATCAAGGACGTCAGTAAAGGCCAGCTCGGTGATATCGAAGCTTACGATTTGACCGTCCTCCCTTTTTTTGCAGCCAACACCCAGCCAAACGGGTAACTCGCTCTCGAGCGCTGCTGTCATTGCGCGCGCCGCGTGCTCCGTATCGACGATCATTTCCAGCGCTATGAGATCGACACCGGCATCGGTGAGCAGACCGACCGCTTCGCGGTATGCATCGAGTTCCTTTTGCGGCGACAGGAAGGCGTCGCGATCGAAGCGCGGCGGTTCTGTCGAAACCGAACCTGCAATGGCCACCGACGGATCGCCTACATTTGCTCTGGCTTGCATTGCCAATTCGACCGCACCCCGGTGCACTGCTTCGACCTGGTCGCCGTAGCCAGCCGGTTCCAACATTTGCCGCGTCGACCCGAAGGTGTTGGTGATAATGACCTTTGCACCCGCGCGAATGTAGTCTTCGTGCGTCTCGCGAACGGCATCCGGGTTCGTGGCAACGGCAGCGCCACTCCATACGATGTCGTTCATTGCTACGCCACGGCTTTGCAATTCGGTACCCATGCCGCCATCGATCAGTAATACGTCGCCGCTGTCGAGTGTTTTTCTCCAGGTATCTTTCACTGAGCTTTCCGAATCGGTTTGCCAGGTCGGTTGCCGGTCGTTTCGCCATCGGCATAGACCAGTTGGCCATTCACCCAGACTTTCGCGATCCCAACGGATTTAAGGTGCGGTTTTTCGGTGGTAGCGCGATCCACAACTATCTCGGGGTCGAACAAGACCAGGTCAGCGAAATGGTCTACCTGAATCGATCCCCGCTCCTCAATCCCTACCTGTTTCGCCGTCAAAGAGGTCATCTTGCGGATGCCTTCCTCGAGACTGACCACGTTACGTTCGCGTATGTAGTGTCCGAGCACACGCGCAAATGTTCCGAATCCCCGTGGATGCGGACCAGCAAGTTCACCATCGCTGCCAATAACAGTATGCGGCCAGGCCATGATCGCTTCGATATCAGGTTCATCCATGGCAAAGCCGAGCAACGACGATGCACCTTTGTCGCCGTCATAATCAATTTCCGCCTGCAATAGATCCATGAGTGTCGTTGCCGGATCGGAGTCGCGAAGTTTCGCAATCTGGGCAACGGTCATACCGTCATAGGCGGGTTCTGGCAGGAACCGCGGAATCAATATTCCCTCGGGCGAGAGCATGTCGCTGAGAATATATTCTGCTACATCTCGCCGGTTTGGTGTGCGATCCGGGAACAGTGTCGTTAACCAGCCGAATTCGGTATTCCATGCACGGTAGGGATAAATATCGGCAGTGATGTCAACGCCAGCACCGCGAGCCGCATTCAGTTTTGCCAGCAGCTTGTCGGACTGTCCCCACCAACTCGTCATCGCCAGCTTGATGTGCGTAACCTGTACCGGCAACCGTGCTTCACGACCGATGTTGATGATTTCGTCGATAGCCTCCCAGAAGTACTGGTCTTCGCTACGGATATGGCTGATGTAGCGTCCATTCAACGACGCTGTCACCTTGGCGAGGTCGAGGACTTCCCCGGATGTCGAGAAAGAACCTGGATCGTATTCCAGCCCCGTCGACAGTCCCAGGGCTCCTGCTTTCATTTCACTGTCCAGCAGTCTGCCCATCGCCGCGATTTCCGTGGGCGTCGCGTGGCGTTGATAATCCTCACCCATTACCTGTGCTCGCAGGCGTCCGTGCCCGGCAAAGGAAGCAACGTTGATTGTGGCTGGCGTGGCCTCCAGGCCGGAGAAGAAATCGATCAGCGGATAGTTGTGGTCGCCGTCTTGTCCAGCCACGATCGTGGTGATGCCCTGACTGACGGCCGCGAGTGCGTCCGTCATTTCAAACAACCGGTCGTCATGATGACTGTGTGGGTCAATAAAACCCGGAGCCAACACGAGACCCTCTGCATCGACAATCTTATCGCCCGGTAACGGATCGAATGTTCCGACTTTGGCAATTCGTTCGCCGACCAACCTGACACTTACGTTTCGCTCAGGTCCGCCGCTACCGTCGATGACTCGCGCATTGACGATAGTCGTTCCTGATGTCGTTGAACCGGCAGACGCACAAGCCGACAAGATGACAACCGCACACACGGCGACAGTCCAATTTTTAGCGATCACTGTGTGTCTCCAAGCTTTTCTTAAATACGATGCCCTGCGCAAATCCGAGGTTCAGTTCAAAACCGGCGACGTGGCCAACATCATTGCGTCTGAATTCCAGTAAAACCAAAGCGGGTCCCGACCAACCGTCGGGGTGGAAACCGAATTCGAACCGGTCGTCGCCGAGTGGGACTACCGTTACCGGCAGTTCCTGTGCTATCCGCAATGCAAGCGCGCCGTCATTCACGGCAAGCCTGTAGCGGGTATCGAGTTCGGGGGAATAGAAGGAACCGGCGTATGCGACAATTTGTGTTGCTGTCAGTTTTGTTGGCGTTGAGATCTCGCTTTGCGCTTCCGGTGTCTCATCCGCGACTTCCGGATTCGGCCCCATCTCTTCTTGCAAAAAGTGGTCGGCAACCCGTTTGGCCAGTTGTTGCGGACCGCTATTGTCCATGTTGCAGGAGATAGCGATGGTCAGGCCTGCTTCAACGAAGCGCACAAGTTCGGTGCGAAAACCCCATGAGCTGCCGCTGTGACCCACCGTTTCGAGGCCGCGATACAACCGCCGCCGGATACCCTGGGCGTCCTCGATTGCTTCGCCATCGTTGAGATATCGCTCGGTCAGCATCCGCGAGTAAATCGGCGGTTGTTTAGCGCCGTGCAGGTATTCATCCCAGCGCAACAGGTCTTCCATCGTCGTGTAAAGCTGTCCGTCGCCAGCAATATCAAAATTGTAGTTGTGCACGATTCGCGCGCTGCCATCATCCTGCAGAAAGTAGCCGGTGGCTCGTCTCGGTACGACTTTCTCAAGATTGTCGTACATAAAACTGTCGTTCATCCGGAGCGACTCAAAAATACGTTCTACAGTAAATTCACCGAAAGACTGGCCGCTGGCGCGCTCGATCACTTGCGCCAGCAACATGTACGCTGTGTTGCTGTACGCGTACTTCTCGCCCGGCTGCGAATTCAACGAGCGCTGCCGTGACATCATGGCCAGAATCTGCGGATGGGATATTGGATAGTAGTCGTCGCGACCCGCCAGCGGAAACAGCGTCAGGTAGTCGCGAAGACCGCTGCTGTGGTCAAGCATGTGCCGCAATGTGATCGGTTGCCCGTACTCGGGCAATTCCGGGAGCCAGCGGCGAACATCGTCCTGCAGCGTCAACTTTCCGTCGAGTTCAAGCATGGCCAGGCTGGCAGCATTGAACTGTTTGGTGACCGATGCAACGTCGAAAACAGTCTGCGGCGTAATGGGGATGTCGTAGTCCAGATTGGCGTAGCCGTAACCGCGCGTGTAAATCGGTGTACCGTTTCGCGCCACTGCGAGCGCACATCCCGGGGAGCCGGGCACATCCCAGGTTGCAAACAGGGCGTCAATTACAGCATTGTCCTGACCGATTTCCGCGGCTGTATACGGGTTCTTCTGCGCAGCGCATCCTGCGCACAGCGCCAGGGCGGCTGTGAGAATAGCAACTCCGTTAGCGGCATCAAAACCTAGCGATTTGACCAACGACCTAGGTTCCCCCGGCTGATTCGATCGTCAGGGTCACCGGTCCGGCAAGTACGTCATAGTTTTCACAGCACATGAACCAGACATCGTATTCGCCGTTTGCCAACGGCCAGTCGACTTCGTCGTTCTCGGGGTTGTCCGAAGCGCTATCCAGTATCAAACTGCCGCTGCTGGCACCCGTCTCTCCGGCCTCGCGCTTGCCATTGGCGTAGTACCACAGCTCTGTGAAAACACCGGTCCCGGGAGCTACACCCTTGGCATAGACGGCAACCCAATCACCTTTATTGCCCGGACCACCGGAATAATTCACCACAATGTTTTCGCCAGGCGCATAGGTCGACTTTTCCAATGAAATCGACGGTTCCCCTCTGTGATGACCGCCGCTCGCACATGCCGCCAGCATGAGTAGTGCAATGACGCCGCTTACCGACGTGATGAAGTCAGAATCAAATTTTGCAAACACAGACATCAGGAATGTTCTCCACAGATTATTCGTAACCGATGAGTACCGCGACAATCAGCGCCAACGAACCAGCGGCACCCACTTTGATCATTAGCGGCATGATAAATTTCAACCAGCGGTCATACGGAATGCCGGCCATCGCCAGTATGCCGATGAGCACGTACTGCGTCGGGATCAGGATATTGCTGAAGCCATCGCCAAACTGAAAGGCGAGAACCGCTGTCTGCCGGGTCACCCCGACAACATCGGCCAACGGTGCCATGATGGGCATCGTGACATACGCCTGGCCACTTCCGGACGGGATGAAAAAATTCAGCATGCTTTGCACAACGAACATCCCTACTGCGGAAATTGTACTCGGCAGTTCCTGGATTGGAATACTAATGCCGTGAACCATCGTGTCCACGACGCCACCCTCATCCAGAACAACCTGGATAGCGCGTGCGACGCCGATTAACAGCGCGACGCTCGTCAGGCTGCCGGCACCAATACTGAACTCGGTCGCCGTCTTGTCCGGACTCATTCTCGCAAGCACTGCGATAACGATCGTCAAGCCGGCGAACAGACCCTGCATTTCAAACAGGCCCCATTTCCAGACAACCATGCCGTAGATAAGCAACGCCATGGCGATTCCAACCGCCAACATAATTCGCCGCTGCACGCTGGTCATCGGTGCGAGATTCGCCAGCGCTGCGGCATCTTCGTTACCGGATATAGCCGCTCCTGAAGGGACTGGAATATCGGCTACCAGGCTGGCCGATGGATCCTGTTTGATTCTTTTGGCGTACGACCAAACGTGATGGATGCCTATGGACACAAAGACGACGAAGCAAATCAGGCGAAACCACATACCCGATGCAGGCTCCAGTCCGGAAATATCCTGGGCGATAAGTGTCGTAAAAGGATTAATGAAAGCTGGCCCGTAACCAGTGCCGTAGCCCACCATGATAATTCCGATCGCTGTCAGTCGGTCGTAACCCATTGCCAGGCAGAGGCTGACCAGTACGGGCACGAACGGGAAATATTCCTCGCCAAAACCGACCGTGCTGGAGCCGAACGCAAACACGGTCATGCAACCGGCGATTAACCAAAACGGCCGATCACCCCAACGTCTGAGCAACGATGCCATACCGGCTTCCAGCGTTCCGGTCGCCCGCAGTACTGCGAACAGTCCACCGATGATGAACACAAAAAAGATGATCTCGTGCGCCCCGCTGAATCCCTTTGGAATCGCAGTCAGACTCGCGAACGGTGATACAGCGGGAACATCGGGCGTCAAATGAAAGCTGCCGGGAACAACCTGCATGCGTCCCGACTCGGTTTCTATCCGTTCGAAAGAGCCGGCAGGGATGACGTAAGTCAATAGTTGTGCGAGCACAACCATCGAGAACAGGATCACGAGCGTGTGCGGGACCTTGAACTGGCGCTTTGACATCAGTCGTCCTGTTTGACGTACTTGTCGAACCAGGCCACAAACCGTTCGAGCAGATCTTTCTGGAAAATAGGACGCCGGATACCATGGTAGGCACCAGGGTAGACGACCAACGATACCTCGCGGCCCAAATGCTTCATCGCCTGATACATCTGCTCGGAGTGGATAATTGGCTGGTTCCAGTCAATCTCCCCGCCAATGAACAGCGTCGGCGTGGTGATGTTCTCCACCGCCATGAAAGGCGAGATGTTGTCCCAGAGATCACGATTCTCCCAGGGCGGGCCAAGTTCCGTATGCCACCACCGGTAGTAGGGGTCATGACCGTAGGTCGACGTATACCAGCCAACGCTGGCGCCACTGATGGCGCCTGCAAATCGTTCCGTCTTGGCAATGACGAAGTTCGTTAGTGTCCCACCGGACGACCAGCCACCGACACCGAGCCGGTCGGGATCGATGTAACCCTGTTCGATAACGTAGTCGGTAGCGACAATCACGTCCTCGACATCGCGTGTGCCGTAGGCTTTGTTCAGTGCAAGTGCGAATTTCTGCCCCCGGCCGCCGGAGCCCCGAACATTGGGCATTACTACGACGTAGCCATTCGCCGCAAACAGCTGGACCCGGAAATTAAAACCATAGTCGTACTGGGACTCCTGGCCGCCGTGCAGCCAGAGAATGGCCGGGTATTTCTTACGTGGATTAAAGTCGCGAGGCTTGTAGACAAAGGTTTGAATCTCAGTATCGTCAAGTGTCGGAAAACGCAGCTCTTCCACGTCGGAAACAAAGACCGAATCCAGTAACTCGTCGTTAATACGAGTCAGACGTCGGCGCTCGGAAGACAAACCAGATGGTGTTGCGTCGAGAACGAACAAGTCGCTCGGCAATTGCGGTTCGCTAACGACGGAAAAAACGGAACCATCCGGTGCGACGGTCGTGGCTTCAACGGCAACGTGACCGCTGATCAGTCGCGTCAATTCGCCGTCGGCAACCGATACGGCGGCAAGATCGACCTCGCCATTGTCTTCAATCTGCACATAGATCCGACTGCCATCCGGCGAAAATGCCGGGCCATACGCCTTGCGATCGAGAGCCTCGGTCGTCAGCAATACGGGTTCATCGTCGCCGACACGAATGATCGCAACTTTCGACTGCAAATAAGAATAGGGTACGTCGGTCCGGTCAGTGTACGCCGTGAGGTAGGCGATTCTCTCGCCATCGGGGTGCCAGATCGGTGAACCGTCGGAACCGGGATTCGTGGTCAGCCGGAAGGGTTCCTGCTGGTCGTGTGCAATGTCCGGATCCACCAACCAGATGTCGGTATTGTAGTTGGCGTTCGGCTCTTCGGTACGATTGCTGACAAATGCAATCCTGCTGCCGTCCGGCGACCAGGTCGCGGAGTATTCTTCATGCTCGCCCGACGTAATTTGTAGAAGCGATTCTTCGGCAATGTCATAAACATAGAGATGGGCGCGCAGTTGGTCGAGATAACCAACGTAGTCTTGTTTGAACTTCAGGGTATCGATAACCCACGGCCCTGGCCCCGTCTCCTCAGCCCGGTCACGAATCGTCAACAGCAACTGTTTGCCGTCGGGCGACCATTCGTAACTCTCGATTCCGCCTTCCACATTCGTCAACTGCACGCGCTCGCCGCCACGCAGATCGAGTGTGAATACCTGGGCGCTGGCGTTATCTCTATCTGTACTGGTCGCAACGAATGACAAACGTGTACCGTCCGGCGTCCAGCGAGGACTCCAGGCAGACGAGCCTTTGGCCGTCATCGGCAGCGGTTCGCCGCTCTTCGTCGGAATCATCCAGATTCTGCTGCCGCGACTGTCGTTCGCGAGATCCTGACTGCTGACTGAATAAGCAACCCACTTTCCATCCGGGCTAACGACCGGGCCGCCGATGTATTTGAGTGCGAAATAATCACCGACTGCCAACGATCGTTCGTCTGCCAGTGCCGGGGAGGTCGTCACGAACAAGGCAGTAAGAATTAGCACATACTTGTTCATGGGCTTGTCTCCTGGCCGACGAGTTGGTTTAACCGTGCTCGCTGGGTTTCGAAGCGCGAGCTTACATCGTCAAATACGGCGTACATGGATTGCGTGGGCCGGGCGTCACCGCTACTGACCGCGCCTGACAGAGCGCTGAGTTTTTCGGTGAGGCCCGGTGCGCTCCACATCATCGGGTGTTCGGAAGACCCCATCCAGATCATCAGTGTGCCTTCGATCTCGCGTAGCTCCGCAAGAATGGCGTCGCTCTCTGTCGCTTCGCGAAGCTCCCTGATCTTGAGTACGGTATTGGATACTTCAGTAAACCGATCGCGAATATCGACCATGAGTTCGAACTGCGCTTTGAGATCGCCGTCACTGGCCCTGAGTCGTGGGTCCTTCTGAATCTCGAAGTCCCGTTCGAGGGTCTGACCCTCCGTGGTGAGCTGCACCTTGTACGTGCCCGGTGGTGCAAGCGGCGATGTCGGCGGCGAGTAGTCGACACTCATGAAGCCATCCAGCGCGCCGTTGGGAGGCGGCATTTCCGTACCCGGGTATCGCATATCCCAGATAAAACGGTTCATGCCCTTGTCGTTCGTCGGACCGCCCTCATCACCGGCCTTGATTTGCTTGATGACGTCGCCATCCGGCTCGCTAATCGTGATTGATAACGCATCGTCAGTCGCCTTGGGCAGGTAGTAGTCGATTGTGACACCGCGCGGGGGATTGTCCGCGCCGCTGAAGAGGCCGGACCATCCGCGACCGCCCCGCGAGTGCCTGTAGGTTGTTGCTACCTCGAACAAATGTCCCTTGTCAGTTGAAATGCTCGGCCCGATTTTGCGCAGTGCCGAGATATTGTCGAGGATCCAGAACCCGCGCCCATGGGTCGCGATCACGAGGTCGTCATCCTTAACCTGCATGTGCATAACCATCACGGGCGGCAGGTTGCCCTGCAGCGACTGCCAGTTCTCTCCATCATTGAAAGAGATGTATGCACCGGTCTCGGCGCCGGCGAACAGCAGCCCCTGCCGTTCGGGGTCTTCGCGAACCACCCACGTGAAGTCGTTGTCGTGAATACCTTTGGTTATTCGTTGCCACGTCACACCATAGTTCGCGGTCTTATAGAGATAGGGCGTACGGTCACTGACGCGATGACGCTCGCCCGAGACATAGGCTGTTCCAGGCGTATGCGGTGATACCTCGATTGCGGTTATCGTGGTCCATTCAGGAAGGTCCCGAGGAGAAATATCCTGCCAGCTGTCGCCACCGTCTCTCGATAACCGGATGACGCTGTCGTCGGTGCCCACCCAGAGCTCGCCGGCCTTGAGGGGTGATTCGGCAATGGTCCGGATGACGCTCGAGTGAAAAAGTGAGGACGCGTTGGAACTGATGGGCCCACCGGATGTCTCGCCCATGACCTCCTGGCGATTACGTGTCAGGTCCGGGCTTATTTTTTTCCAGGTCTGACCCTCGTCACCAGACCGGAACAGAAACTGGGCGGCGGTGTAGAGTGCGCCAGGTCGGTGCACGGACAAGAGTATCGGGAACGAGTAGTAGAACCGGTAGGGAATGAACTTTGCTGGCGTTCCAAATACCCACTCGGGCCAGACACTGATCTGCGGTGCCTCGCCGGTCTCGCGATCTATTCGGACAGTCCTGGATCGGTCGTTGGCAAAGATCACGCTTCCGTCCGGCGTTACCGCCGTTTGTCCGCCTTCGCCGGCGGGCAGGGAAACATAGTGAGCCCAGTCGATCGTCGGGTCATCGGTCTGGCTGGGAATCGCGATGTGGCTATTGTCATTTTGCGATGCATAAACCCAGTAGGGTTCCTGATCGTCTACCGCGAGGCTGAGCAGATCTGCGGTGGGTTGGTTGTTCAGGCCTGACCAGGACTCACCGCCATTCAGCGATACCGAAGCGCCACCGTCACCGCCTTCGATAATTCGGTTCGAGTCCCGCGGATCGATCCACAGTGCGTGCGGGTCCCAGTTACGCATCTCGATCTCGTCGAACGTCACACCTGCGTCTGTTGATTTCAGCAGGCCGACAATGGGCTGAATGTAGACGACGTCCGGATCCTGCGTATCGGCTGTAATGTAGTTGTAGGAGTTCGGAATCTCCATCTTGCCCGGGTCGGTGTGCGTTCTTTGCCAGGTGTCACCGCCGTCGTCCGAGCGATAGATTCCTCCTTCGCCCTTGTCGGCTTCAATGAACGCATACACACGACTGGCGTCTGCTGGCGATACGGACACACAGATCTTTCCGATCAGGCCGGTTGGCATGCCCGGGTTGCGGCTAATGTCGGTCCAGGAATCGCCGCCGTCGATGGTCTTGAAAAGGCCAGATGTTGGACCGCCGCTTTCCTCGTCCCAGGGCAGCGTCACATGGTGATTCATCGAAGCAAACAGAATGTCAGGATCGTCGGGGTTGAAGCTCAGGTCCACGCCGCCCGTGGTTTCGCCCTTGTAAAGAACCTGCTCCCAGGTGTTGCCGCCGTCTTCGCTGCGATAGATACCGCGCTCCGGGTTGCGGCCGAACATGTCTCCCATCGCCGCGACGTACACGATATCCGGGTTCGTCGGGTGAATGCGTAGCCTGGCGATGTGCCGGGTATCTTTGAGGCCGACATTGGTCCACGTGTCGCCACCATCGATGGATTTGTAGACGCCGTCCCCCGGCGAAATGAACTGTCGTTGAACGCCTTCACCTGTTCCGGCGTAAATCACCTCCGGATTCGAGAACGATACGTCGAGTGCGCCGACAGCAGGAAATTCGAAATAGTCGTCCGACACGTTGCGCCAGTTCAGACCGGCATCGGTCGTCTTCCAGACGCCGCCATGCGCCGCGCCAAAGTAGAAGGCGAGCGGGTCATCGACGGCGCCTGCAACCGCGAGAACACGTCCTCCCCGGTAGGGTCCGATAAACCGCCAGTCGATCGCAGATAAGAAACTGTCGGCTACATTTGGCTTGCTGGCTGGGGAGGGTGGTTGTGCCCCTGTGTCATGAGCAGCCAGCGAGATGCCGGCCAATAACACAGCAACTTTAATTGTGGCATTCATTCACCGCTCTCCCGTTTTTTACTCGCGATCTCGTGCCGTATGCAAAAAGTAATCGATGACCTCACCCGTCGTGTCGATGACATGAATTCCCGGGTAACGAATCGTCGTCGGACAGATGTGGCCCGGTACCGCCAGCAGGTAGTCGCCTACGGCTGGTAGTTTGTCGTCAATTTGGAACACTCCGTGCTCTTCACTTTGTAATACAAGCGTCGCCGCTTCGTAGCCCTGCAATACCGCTCGTTCTTCTTCGGGCAAATCTGAGCTGATGCCCTTGCAGCCGAGGTCGGTTGTGAACAGACCTTCATCCGGAAAACAGTCCACGACCTGGGTCAGAACCAAAGCCGCACACTGAAACGGCATGTCAGGCATGTCCGACCGGTAACCTGCATCCCAATAAATAAACGTCCCGGGTGAGCCGTACATGTCGTCGGTACGTGCATAGTAGGGAAACGACCAACTGCCGCCGGCGACGATGAAGGGTACCGGTAGACCATCGGCCTCAAGCTGCCGCTTGCATTCCCTGATGGACTCGATGTGGTCTTCGGCACGCGCACGGCGAAGACGCTCGTCGCTGAAGTGATCGTGACCGTCGTACCAGTGAATCCCCGCGGGCTCCAAAAACGGATGTTTGCCGATAGCTCGGTACAGATCTGCCGCAACGTCTCCGAAACGGATTCCCGTGCGGTGCATTCCGGCATCGAGATCCAGCATCACCTGCAATGACTGCTGCTGCGCGTCTGCCTCGCTCGATAACAACTCCAGATGCAGCGGCGAACTGACCAGTGCAGCGACCCATGCACCCGGGTATCTCGACACCAGGTCGAACAGCCGCTTTACTTTGCGTTTTTGTACCTGCGGATAGGCGAGAATCGCTTTTTTCGCACCAGCCTGCAGTACCATCTCGAGTTCTTTCAATGTCGCGCACTTGAATCCGTCGATACCATGCTCGAGCTGGCGTCGTGCAACGGCTTCCGACTTGTGCGTCTTTACATGGGCGATCAGGTTCTGGCCGCCGCCGACCAGCTCGCAAACACTACGAATGTTGTGTTCCATCCGATCGAGGAACAACACCATTGCCGGCGTTTCGAGGCTTTCCGGATCGGCAATGCGATAGTTCTGGTGATCGACCATCAATGCACGACGTAGTCGATACCCAACTCAGCGGCGAGCGCATTGATTTGCGAAATGTCTTCCGCAACGATTCGCTCGAGTTCTGTTTTCGCCTCTTCGTACATCCTTAGCAGATCCGAGTCGACTTCGGTCATTCCCTGCGTCGGTGGACCGCCGTGATCCATCGACGAGCTGTATAGCCAACCGTAACGTGAATACAGTTTGGCACCGCCTTCGCGCCCGGCGAGTACGTCATAGTTCACTTTCGCATCCGGGCTGTAGAGTTTGAGGTCCACTTCACGTAGCGCGGCCTTCGCGTTCTCCCCTAGTTCCACTAACCTCGCAGCAGCGGGCAGGTCGGCGAGTCGGGACTCCTGTGTATCAAGCCGCTCGCGTATCGCGCGTATGCGAATCGCGTCCTCGGCGATGGCCGAGATGCGATCGCGAACCGCCAGCACAAACGCGTTCTGCGCCTTGAGGTTCTCAGGCGATGCATCGGAGCGCGGGTCGGGCAGGACCGTCAGCGCCTGGTCGTAGGTGTCCTTGCCGACAACGAGCCGAACCGTGTATTCACCCGGTACAACCATCGGACCGTAATTCATTCTTCCGGCATCGTTCGTTGAGCCGGGAATTTCAGTGGCACCTTCATGTGTCAGATCCCAGGACACTCTGTTCAGGCCTTCGTTCTTGGTCATATCGGCCTTGATTTCCTGGTCAGGTTTCGCGTCGGGATGGTCCGGTGCCAGATAGGGCTCGTCGGCAACGCTACTCAACGTGCGTACGACATTGCCCTGATCGTCCAGTACGACCAGTGAAATGTCATCGTCGGGCTCTTCGCCAAGGTGGTAGGTAAGCGTCGCCCCTTTCGGCGGGTTATCAGTCGCGCCGATTCCCGCACTCTCCGGTCCCGACGCGTAGGCCCAACGAATCGTGTTCAGAGGTTTGAACAGATGCCCGGGCGTACTTTCTATCGCCGCCGACATCTCACGCACCGGGGTCAGGTCGTCGAGCACGTAGGCCGCGCGGCCGAGCGAACCAATGACGAGATCGTCACCGGCGACCGCGATGTCGGCGATAGCGACCGTCGGCATGTTGAGGCGCAACGACTCCCAGTTCTCACCGTCGTCGTGCGACACCATGACACCGCGCTCGGTGCCAAGGTATAACAAGCCTTGCTTCTGCGTGTCTTCACGCACAACTTTCAAATAGATCTCGGAGTCGAGGCCGTCGGCGATGCTGCTCCATGTCGATCCGTAATTGTCCGTTTTCCATATATAAGGAGTCTCGTCATCGAGTCGGTGTGCGTCGAATACGGCGTAGGCCGTTCCGGCGTTGAATCGACTGGCTTCTATGGTGACAACGGTTGCCCATTTTGGCGCCAGTATTGGCGTTTCGTTGTTCCAGGTCTCGCCGTCATCGCGACTGACATGGATCAGGCCATCGTCCGACCCGGTCCAGATCACGCCCTTCTCAATCGGCGATTCGGCTATTGAGAAAATGGTGCCGTAAAACTCGACCCCGGTGTTGTCCCCCGTAATCGGACCACCGGCCCACTTCTGTTTACTCTTGTCATTGCGGGTGAGGTCCGGGCTGATGATGTCCCAGGTCTGACCCCCGTCCCGTGTGCGTTGCAGAAAGTTGCTGGCGTGGTACACGAGTTTGGAATCGTGCGGCGAGATCATGATTGGCGCCGTCCACTGGAATCTGTGACGCAGATCTTCGGCCCCATGGCCGCTGCCGTTGTCGGGGTAGATGCCCACATGTGGTGCCTGGCCTGTGCGCTCGTCATAGCGAGACAGGAAGCCTAAATATTCGCCCGCGTAAACGATGTTCGGGTCGTCCGGGTCTGCGACTACAAAGCCGGCCTCACCGCCGCCCACCGGGCCCCAGTCGCCCAGGCGAATGCCACCCGAATGCAGGCTGTTGCTCGGGCCTGCCCGGGTACCGAAATCCTGCAGGCTGCCCATAACCCGGTACGGCGATCGCGTATCGACCGACAGGTGATAAAACTGGCCGATCGGAATGCGTGCGCGCTCCCAGGTTTCACCACCGTCGACCGAAATCGCCACACCCGCGTCGCTGGCATCGGCAATACGTTTCGAGTTCTTCGGATCGATCCAGATGTCATGATGATCCCAGCCACCCGCCTTGGCCGCCAACACGGATTTCCCACCGTCAATCGTCTTGAGCATCCTGACTTGTGGGAACCAAACGACATCTTTGTTATTCGGGTCGATCGTCAGCGTTGTGTAATACCAGGCACGTTGCCGCAGCCCGGGCGAGTCGCTGATGCGCTCCCAGCTGTCACCGCCGTTGTCGGAGCGAAACAGTCCGCCTTCGTTGGCCTCGATTAATGCGTAAACGCGTTCAGGGTCGCTCGGCGCAACCCGTACGCCGACTTTGCCCCAGATTCCCTCCGGCAGACCGCCACCTTCGAGTTGCTTCCAGGTATCCCCACCGTCTCGTGACATGTAAAGTCCACTGCCTTCACCACCACTGATCATGTCCCACGGATAACGCCGGGTCTGCCACATTCCGGCGAACACGATATTCGGATTGGATTCATCGAACGCGACATCGGATGCGCCCGTGTTCTGGTCGATGTACAGAACCTTGTCCCACGAGTCACCGCCATCTGTGCTGCGATAAATGCCTCGCTCCGCTCCGGCGCCAAAAGGGCTGCCGAGTGCCGCGGCAAATATAACATCGTCATCGTTCGGGCTGACAACGATGGTTCCGATCTGGCCTTCGGCTTCCCAGACATGATCCCAGGTATCGCCACCATCGCGCGACCGATAGATGCCGTTACCCTCGCCGACGTTGCCGCGTATGTTTGCTTCGCCGGAACCGACGAATACGACGTTCGGGTTACCGCCCGCTAACGCGACGGAACCGATCGATGATACGGGCTGATCGTCGAAGACCGATTCCCAGGTTTGTCCGCCATTACCGGATTTCCAGACGCCGCCCGCTGCCGTTGCAAGATAGTAAGTGAGTGGGTCGCCAGGTATGCCGACGACGCGAGACGCTCGTCCGCCGTTAACCGGGCCCAGCAGACGGTATTGGAGACCCGACTCATCGTCATTCTCGTCCTGGGCGTAGCCCGGCGGCGCGAAAATAGACAAAACGACGAAAACAGCAAACGTTAAGTACTTGCTCATGGCGTGTCTCTCAATGTGTTGACGCCGGGCGAAATTCTGTGGTGTTATATCCCGGCTAAATTGGTATTCCAAATGGCATGCTAGCGCAGTGTATCGTCCATGCCAAGCCTGCCGAACTGCGCAGGTGTCGGCCGTTGCACATCTTTTCAATTACACACGTGGATTCAGTGCTATGACCCGAGTCGTTGTCGCAGTCAGTCTGGAAAACGCACGGCACGACCTGGGTATTGAGCGGTCTGTTCTTGGCCAAGATGCCAATCTGGTCCGTTATGACTGCAATGGCGATGAGCATCGGCTCGCATCAGCTTGCCGGGACGCGGAAGTCATTCTTGCCGATCTCGTTCCGTTGACTCGACCGGTTCTTGAGCGTGCATCGCAATGCCGACTGATCTCCATTGCCGGGGTCGGCTTTGACAATGTCGATATAGCGGCTGCGAGCAAGGCCAACATCAGCGTCTGTGCAGTCGACGAATACTGTACCGACGAGGTCGCCGACCATGTGATGCTGCTGATACTCGCATTGACTCGTCGTATCACCGAGTATCATGAAGAGATTCAGACACAACATGTCTGGCAGTTCGATTCGCATACGGGCCTGCAACGACTACGTGATATGACGTTGGGCATTGTCGGGTTTGGCAAAATAGGTCGGGCGGTCGCGCGCAGGGCCAGCGCATTCGGGATGAAGACCCTCGCGCATGATCATCACCCGGCCGCACAGACGTCCGACGATCCTGACATTCGTTTCTGCGACTTCGACACTCTGCTCGACCAGTCCGATGCCATAAGCCTGAATTGTGGTCTGACGCCAGGAAACAGACATCTCATCGACAGCAAGGCGATTTCAAAAATGCGGCAGCGACCCATTCTGATCAACTGTGCACGCGGCGGCCTGATCGATGAGCAGGCTCTTGCCGATGCTTTGGACCGCGGTCAAATCGCAGGCGCCGGTCTGGATGTCCTCAAAACAGAACCGCCCGACCTCAATGTTTCACCTTTCGCAGGGCGTTACAACGTTATCCTGACGCCACACATGGCCTTCTACTCGGATGCTTCTCTGTTGGAGTGTCGAAAAAAGGCAGCAAAAAACATTCGACGTTTCCTGGAGGGCAGGCATGAGCAGATCAGGAAATACGTTCACAAAGCAAACAATAAGGTCGGCGTTTCGCATGGGTAAAACCGTTACGTTTGAAGAACAACCCCCAGCCGGGACAATCAACCTCGGGATCGGACAACCGTCTGCCGACTTGCTGCCGCTTTCACTCGTCAGGGCAGCGAGCGAAACGTTTTTTGAGGGCGCAGAGCCCTTTGACCTGAACTACGGTGTCCTGCAGGGCGATGCCCGTTTCCTCGATTCCCTGGCGACGTGCCTGACCCGCGGCTATGGGTCCGACGTCGCTCCCGGGGAACTGTTTACTACCGGCGGCAGTTCGCAGGGTCTGGACCTGGCGTCGCTGGTTTTTTCCAAACCCGGCGATACGGTCTTCGTCGAAGAACCCAGCTATTTTCTGGCCTTTCAGATTTTTCGCGATCACGATCTGAACATTGTCGGCATACCTATCGACGGCGACGGCCTGTGCGTTGACGCGTTGCAGCAGGCGCTGCAGACGCATAAACCGTCTTTTCTGTACACGATCCCGAGCTACCATAATCCCGGCGGCCAATGTACGTCCGAATCGCGACGCCGCCAAATCGTCGAGCTGGCTGAAAAACACGACTTCCTGATCCTGGCCGATGAGGTGTACCAGATGCTCCACTATTATCAGCCGCCGCCGCCTGCCTACGGAACGATGACGTCAAGTGGCCGAGTTGTGTCACTTGGTTCGTTTTCGAAGATCATTGCGCCGGGCTTACGTCTTGGCTGGATACAAACGTCGGAAACGTTGAGAAAGAGACTGCTGGCCGGCGGCTACATCAACAGTGGCGGAAGTGTAAATCACATCAGCTCGCATATTGTCCGGTACGCTATCGATAACGGCTCGCTGGACTCGCATATCGATCGATTGAGGCGCGTCTACCGTGGCAGAGTGGAGGCAATGGACGATGCATTGCACCAACACTTCGATGGTCTGGCTACCTGGACGCGGCCTGATGGCGGGTACTTTTTTTGGGTCACATTTGACGAGTCGACAGACACTACGCCGCTGCGCGAAAAGTCACGCTCATTGGAGACCGGATTTCAGCATGGCGCCGTATTCTCGACCAGCGGATTGCATCGCAATAGTCTGCGGCTGTGTTTTGCACATTATGGCGAAGACGATATACGCGAGGGAATCGCCAGGATGAGACCTCTCTTCGACTAGAACAATCAATGTCCTGTTTGTCCGCCGCTTCGAGACCGCAGCAGCTTAAAGCGATTGAAACCCAGGCCCTGCAGTTGCTCGAGATCAAAATCGATCATGCCCAGCAGTTCGCGATGTTTCAGCTTCTGGGAACACTGAAATAGAGAAGGATCCTTGACCTTGTTGGCCTTGGATATGCTCGGATAACATATTTTTGCGGGACACGTTAATGCACAGCCGGCGTTGGCAAACAGCCTGATGATGCTCTTGTCTTCGATGGATTTCAGGAAGGCCTCATCCTGGTTACAGCTCATCGGCAGCACGACCGTGTCGTAAATCTTTGCGGCTTTTTCGATCTTGCCGAGGCTATTGATGTTTTTGATCACGCTGGCTTCGAGATGAAAATCCGGGAAGTCGGCTTTGATCCAACGTGCCAAATCGTCGTTCGTCACTATGACGGCGTTTCCAGGTCGGTAGTGCTTCTCGAGGAAAGGTTTGTTTTCCTTGTACTCCTCAAGGCTCGCCTGGTGATTGGTCAGCGGCAGCCTGAGAGCAATATTCATCCTGTACATGGAACGCAGATCGTACGCGCTGAGCTCAGCACCATTTGTGCTTTTGCTGTTCCAGACTCGTCCGCCATACAACGATGAATAGGTCGTAAAACCGAAAAAGCTCTCAATTTGCTTAACCGGAATATCGCTGAAATTCTTCTTGATGAATTGCTGGATAGTTTGGCGAGCGAGTTTATCGCGCGCTGAAATTGTAAATTGCATAGTGCCGATCCACTCCCCTCAGTTGACACGAACGCCAATGCGAACCGCACGACCTGGCGCGGGCAAGCCAAGCTGTGGGAGAACCAGCTCATTGGTCAGGTTGTCGAAAGCCGCCGTCAGCAGAATCCGATGTTCGAGTACGTGTCCCAGTTCAAAAAAGCCACGCAGGTTCACGCTGGTGGACCTGGGCAAGCGGGTTATCGCGCCGCTGTTAGACAGATCGTAGGCCGGCCCCATGTGAGATACCTCGGCGCGTAAGTCAGTTCGTGAATTTGCTTGCCAGTCTATCGCAAAATTCAATTGTTCCCGGGGTCTCTGCAACAATACTGAGCTCTCGGCGTTTGTGTCATTTTCAATCTCGCCATCCTGGTACGCCACAGAAATCTCGGTCTGCAAGCGTTCTGATATTGCAATTGTCGCCGATCCTTCGATGCCGTACGTGAACGATCCTTTGGTGTTGAATCGTTGCCGCCGGAATTCATCGTCAACTTCTACTGTACGCTGCGACAAAGTGTCGTCGCTGTCGTTTGCCCACACTGCAACAGCGAGTGAAAGGTCGTCTGACGGATTGTAGTTGACGCTCAAATCGGCCAGCAGGGAGCGCTCTGCTTGTAATTCCGGATTCAGCAAAAAACGTCCTAGTGCAACGCCGTACAATTCACGAGGGGTTGGAAATCGAGTGCGCTGTCCGAGCGTCGTTGCAACCGTCCAGGTTTCCGAGGGTGTCCATCGAAGTCCTGCGGACCAGCCGGTGGCAGAGAGTGATTGTTGCGCCGGTTTGTCACCCGTCAGAGGTGTCGATGCGCGATCAAGGCCAAAGCCGAAGGTTGACGTTAACCGATCGGCCAAGCGGACATCGGATTCCAGACCGACAGTGGTCAATCGTTGCCGGTAGCGAAGTACAGGCGTCTCAATAAGGTCAGTTGCGAGTCCGGCCGTGCTAACCGAGTCTAACTGGTCGTGGGTACTCTCCTGCGCCGAACCGACCAGCCGAAAGGACGCCTTTTCCAATGATAGAGACAGCGCCAGCCGTGCGCCGGTCGTGTCGTCGCTGCCTTGTTCGCGTGCGCGGAGCAGCGTATACGAGTAGTCCTGATAGGCATCGATCGTCTGCTCGAACCACTGCCGCCACGCCGTCATCCGCAATTCAGCGTTTGAGTGCATACGCCACTGGCCATTAAGCGTTGCCTGCGTCAATCGCCATTCCGGTGTCCGCCAGAACCTCGGATTGGTCGTTAGCGGATCCAGGTTGCCCTGCGCGGCAACGCCACGCTCGATATCGGCATGCAAGACTGAAGCACGAAGCGAAATGAGGTCGCCGGCAAAGGCCGTCGCCGCAAAGGCGCTGCTGCCCGACAGATCCGTATTGGTTCGATTGTCCGTTGTCGACGGGTCAAACAAAATGCTGCTTTTTTCTGCGATGCGTTCTGCGTCCCGATTGATGTCTGAAGCGCCAAGAACGAAAGACCAGCCGCTCTGTAAGCCCAGGCCCATCACCGCGTTGATGTTTTGCAGTCCCAGCGAGCCTTGTTGCGCTTCCGCTCGCAGGCTGGCGCCGTCTGCTGGCAGAAGAGTCTGCAGGTCGATTGCACCGGCGACCGCGTTGGCGCCGTATTCTATCGGCACCACTCCCTGCGTAACCTCAATGCGTTGAATCAGCCCTGCCGGCAGCAGCGCAAGATCGGTGCGGCCGTCCCACGGGGTTGCCAGTGGTGCACCGTCGAGAAAAACCAGCGTCTGACGTTCTTCAGCGCCGCGAATGCGAACCACCGATTCGCCCCGTGAATTGGTTCGCATCGTAACGCCGGTGACGCTACGAAAAACGTCTCCTACAGAAATCGGCTGGCGTTCTCTGATGGCTTCGCTGTCCAGTTCGAGCGCAGGCTGTATTACACGCGATGACCGGGCGGGAACCGTCACGACGATTTCTTCAATGGATCCGACGGTCTGTCCCTGGGCGCACACGGCCTCAGTAATTAGCAGTAGCGCCGTCCAGAAAACGGCTTTCAATCTCACATCACTCGACAACTCGAGTCGTAGAGAGCGCGGTTGGTGTGTACGTGTGTCCAGCATTGTCGACGATTATAAGCCAGCATTGGGAACGGTCACGTGGCTTACGCGTCGAGTAGCTCGTCACGAATCACACGTTTCAATACTTTTCCTACTGCGCTGCGCGGAAGAGCTTCCATAATGACGATCTGTTTCGGTGCTTTCATACTGCCGACCTGGTCTTTGCAGTATTGGATGATCTCTTCCTCGTTAATCTCCGCCTCAGCAGCCAGTTCTATCGCACCGACAACGCGTTCGCCCCACTTGTCGTCGGGCAAACCGAAGACCGCACATTCCTGAATCGCCGGGTGAGTGACCAACGCGCGCTCGACTTCGAACGGAAAGATGTTGAATCCTCCCGAGATAATCATGTCACGCTTGCGGTCATTAACATAAAGGAACCCGTCTTCGTCCAGGTAACCGATGTCCCCCGTGTGATGCCAGCCGCCTTTCTGTATCTCGGCAGTCGCTTCGGGGTCATTCAGATAGCCTTTCATCATTGCGTCGCCCTGAAAGACAATTTCGCCTTGCTCGCCGACACCAAGCAGGCTGCCATCATCGTCCATGATGGCCAGCTCATCGAGCAGCATGGTTTTGCGGCCGCAGGAGGCAAGGCGATCCGGATTCTTCTCGATTGCCTCGGCGACCTCTGCCGGGCTAATGAAGGTCACCGGCACGCCCGCTTCTGTCTGGCCCAATGCCTGGCAAAACACAGGACCGAAGACCTCGTTGCCCTCAATGATTTTCCCTGGCGCCATCGGCGCGCCCATGGTGATGAAATACTCGAGAGAGGAGTAGTCTCTGTTGCGGACGTCGGGGTGTTGTAAGAGCATATAGACGAGCGTCGGTGGCAGGAATATCGTCGTGACCTTGTATGCCTCAATGTCATGAAGGATGGCGCCGAGATCGGGTGCCGCCACCATGACACTGGTACCACCGGCAACCAGCATGCCGAGTGCGAGGAAACCAGCGGCGTGCGTGATTGGCGCAATACACAAGTTAATATGGTGATCCTTTGCGGGCATGCACTCATCGAATCCCATCGCTGATTTGGCGATAAACCAGTTCGTTGATTCGGTCAGCTTTGGAAGCCCGGTCGTGCCGCCCGTACTGCCCTGCAATCCATTGCTGTCCGGTGTTGCGACGATCGAGGGTTCTCCGGCCGATGCATCCGCAATCCAGCCATCGAGTGACGGAACATCACCGTCCGTCGTGTCGACGCAAATTCGTCGCTTCATTGTTGGGACCGCATCGTAAATCGGGTCAGCGATTTCCTTAACCTTGCTGTGGTAGTACAGCACGTTGCAGGCACCACGTGTCAGGATATCGATGTTGTCTTCGATCGAGTTGCGTAAATTGACGTTACACCATGCAGCGCCGATCTTCAGGGTACCAAGCTGTGCAATTACACCCGCACCGCAGTTCGGCAGAAGCAGCGCAAATCTCGTGTCGCCGTCGAAACCTTCGCTGATCAGTTGGTTGGCGACCTTGTTCGCGATTTCGACGACCTCCGTGTAAGTGAAGTCGCCTCCAAATCCGGTAAATGCAAGACGGTCCGGGTTCTCCGCGGCCTGGTCTTCAACGAGTTGATTGATGGTTCGTCTGCTCATGACAAGGTCCTCGCGAAATTTTTCGCCGCAGCGTACTCAGCTTTGAGCGCATCGGCGACATCTTTGATTGTAGTGATATCGTGAATGCTCCCGGCACCATGTCCCGCCGACCAGATGCTCTTCCACAACTTGAGTTCGTCCATACCCTCGGGAATGCCGTCGGCCGGGTGATCGCGTACGACGTCGAGATCGAATCCCGCGGCCTCGAGGCTTTCCGCGAGAATGTTCGCCGGCGATCGATGGAAGCGGGTAAACATGACGTCGGTGCTCGC
>JAVJHY010497541.1:0-19113 GCA_035593235.1 Phascolosoma agassizii | reverse complement strand
CGATCGAAAGCTCGCGTGCCATGGATGGCAACAACCCCACAAAAACAGCCTCGCGCCAGAATCCGGCCAATTGACGCAGCTTTGTAGCTATTGATTAGATCGCGATTTATCCTCATTTCGTATTCGGTTATAGACTTCTTCACGATGTACAGGTGTGGTTTTCGGTGCCTCGATCCCTACCCTAACCTGATTTCCTTTGACGCTAAGAACGGTAACAGTAATGTCATCACCTATTCTTATGCTCTCCCCTGTTCGTCGCGTCAGTATTAGCAATTGTTGCCTCCCCGCGGTGCTCTGTTTTTTTGAACGCTCACCCTAAACCCTAACAGCATGACTAGACCAGAGCTTTTGGGCTTGCCAATTCGTTCAGTGCTTGCTGAAATTCCGTCTAATGCAAACAGCTGAAAGCCAAATCCGACGCAGGACAACATTCATTCAAGTGACCTTATCCCCAGAACTAATCCACTCGTTAGATGGGAAATCAATCGTATAGCTCAAGCCGCCCGCTCCGCAAATAGGCGAGGCGGTGACCTTTCCCCTGCAGCTTGTCCGTTGTGTTAGAGACAATTCCACCATAGCTGGGGCCTAAGGGCGGGCTGACACACGCTAGGACGATTAGCCAAGGTTGTTTTCTGTGAACACACAGAGGAACGTAGCCCGCTTTACCCAAGAATAGAGTCGCCCACCAATCAACCACCGGCAATTTTTACAACGTAGCCCATGGCCTCGAGCAACTGTTGAACTTTTTCGCGATCTGCCGTTTGAAGTTCAATGACATCACCTTTGATCGTCCCTCCAGCACCACAGCCACTTTTCAGCTTCTTTGCAATTTTTCCAAGATCATCGGTCTCGATATCCAAGCCCTTCACAAGCGTCACACCCCTACCTTTACGCCCTTGGGTTTCACGATGCAGCCGCACAATGCCGTCGCCTGACTTTGCCAGCGTTGTGTGCTTAGTGGCACAAACGCACAGCGCTACTACACGCAAACACCCTGGACAACGACGCTCTGCAGCAGGTTCGGTGCTGTATACCAATGTTGATTTTCGAGATTTGCCCTTCTGTGATTTCACGTAATAGCTACCAAATGATGGCTGAGTACCCATTGGGAATAAGTTCGACCTCATAGGCCAACCCTATAGTACTAAGACAGCTGTGCTGCAGGCGAGACTACAATTCCTCAATTCCCCGCGCTTCCTGCAACCAATAAAAACGGATGGAATTGGATGGACAAATGGATGGTTCCATGTCATATTTTAAATGGATGGAATTGGAGGTTAAAATGGATGGCATACAAACAGACACGCTTCAGATTACACCTGAGATCCTGAAACACATCGCGGAAATCGACGAGTTCAAGGGTGCGTGGACGGCAATCGGACGCATTTCCCCAGATCGATTGACCGCGTTGCGCCGGGTAGCAACGATCGAGAGTATTGGATCATCCACGCGGATTGAAGGGGCCAAGTTGACCGACAAGGAAGTCGAACGCTTGCTTGGTAATCTGGAAATCAAAGAATTCACCTCTCGCGACGAGGAGGAAGTTGCCGGTTATGCAGACGTAATGGAGTTGGTCTTCGCTAACTGGCAGGCGATCGAACTCTCAGAGAACCACATCAAGCACCTGCACCGCGACTTGCTGAAATACTCATCAAAAGATGAGCCTCATCGCGGAGCATACAAGACGCTTGACAACCACGTTGAAGCATTCAGTCCTGATGGTAAGAATCTGGGGGTAGTATTTCAGACGGTGACACCGTTCGATACACCGCGCCGGATGACAGAGCTGGTCGAGTGGATGCAGGACATTCTGGAATCCGGTGACTTACATCCCCTTATCGTGATCTCCATCTTTATCGTAGTACTCCTCGCGATACATCCGTTCCAGGATGGTAATGGCCGGTTATCTCGTATTCTGACCACGCTGTTATTGTTGCGGGCGGGCTATGCCTACGTTCCATATAGCTCGCTTGAAAGCGTTGTCGAACATTCAAAAGAGCAATATTACCTGGCGCTTCGACAAACGCAGGGAACTATTCCGACTGATACGCCAGATTGGCAACCCTGGCTATCCTTCTTTCTAAAATCACTTGTCGCACAAAAGAAAGCGCTTGAGAAGAGGATTGAGCGCGAGCATCTAATTCTTGGCGATCTGCCAGAGCTCTCGGTGCAGATATTGGAGCTGTGCCGCGAACGAGGCAGAGTAACTGTTGCTGAAGTACACAAGGTCAGCGGTGCAAACCGAAACACGATCAAGGACCATGTCAAGGCACTGACGCGTGCCGGTCACCTGGAACAGCATGGAGCTGGCCGGGGTACGTGGTACGGAGCGCCCTGACTTATCCCACACAAAGAAAATATTTCAGCAATGGGGTTTTGTGTCGGCCTATCTGGGTTGCATAACCCCCAGCAATCTTTCCTGAGTCCAACCCGGCCCTTTGTAGGGCGACCCACTCATTGGCACCATTGCGCTTTGCCATCTGCCATCCAACGTTACAGTGCCATGTTCATTACTCACAATGATGGGTGTGCTATCCAGCGCGACCGCAGACCCTGGTGATGTAGGTGCATCGCCAACATCCAACAAGAAGTGTTCAGAGAGCGTGGTAACTTCGCCAGATGGTATATCCACCATCATCTGGTGTGGCTGATGACGGTCCCCGTTCATATGCAACGCGCCTCCACTAAGCCGTGTTCTAGAACCATAGGCTGCGCCGTTGGTAACCGCCGAGACGAGTGTCCAGCGCGCATTGGGTAGCAGCGTGATTGTCTGACCGGACACCAGCGCGATCTCCACGCGAGCGCCTTGCTTGGTGACTAGGGTGTCACCGATAAAAATGTGCGACCCGACACCTAAGTTATGCCAGGTTGAACTGCGGTCCAGGGCGGCTTGCCCATCGATGCGACTGACCTGCCCAAACGCACCAACGATGGGCACATAGTTTGGGTTGATTGCATTGCTGTTGCAGCCGCCAAGCAATAGCATAAGCAGCAGAAAAACGGTGGAAAACGCTACGGGGTATCGCACACTGTTAACCTGTATCCAAGAAGGCATTACTCTACGTTGGGTAACATGTTCAAATCTACACTATTGATACTGACGACACTCCTCGCGCTGCAAACCATCGCCGAGCCTTCGCCTGATGCATCGCAGCTTGGGCAGCAAGGCGCGTTCCGCGTTTCATTCAAGGCAGGGCAATTATTCAGTGAGTCGCAAGCGCTTGAATACGGCGAACACTTATCCATGGATGAAACCATCACCTGGGAAGTATACGTTCCCAACAACTATGATCCGGCAACACCAGCGGGCATCCTCACCTACGTCAGCCCCACAAGGTCTGGCAGAATTTGGGAAGACTGGAAGGCAGTGGTTGATGAGCAAAATCTCATTTGGATCGGCGCCAACGAATCAGGTAACACCGCCCCCTTAATGAACCGCTACATTTTCGCGGTGCTGGGCACGGAGCTGGCCAGCCAGTTTTATGCCGTAGATGAAAAGCGCACGTACATCTCGGGGTTTTCTGGCGGCGGGCGCGTCGCCAGCATGTTGATGCATCGATATTCGCATCTCTACACGGGCGCGATTTATGTATGCGGCGTAAACATATGGGAAGACCTTCCAAAAAAAATGTGGGCCACGCTGCGAGCAAGAAAACAGGTATTTCTAACAGGGACCAAAGACTTTAACTATCGCGACACGCTCGATGTATACAAACTGTATAAACAAGCGGGTATTCGAAAGACCAAATTGATGACAATCCAGGGTATGGGGCATCGCCTGCCCGATCCCAATCATTTCAATGAAGCACTGAAATTTCTCGATACAGACAGCAGCGCACCATCAGCTCAGTAGCGCGGACACGCTCCCTTACTTCCCACTCCCTCACCCACTACAATACCTCCACAAACACTTCCAGGAGCCTCAGTTGAAACAAAGAACACTAGGACAACTAGCAACCCCAGTCTCAGCAATAGGCTACGGCGCCATGTCGTTTTGCGACTTCTACGGCCCAACAGATGAAGAAAAATCTCATGCGATTCTAAATCGATGCCTTGACCTGGGTATCAACCATTTGGACACATCTAATGCCTACGGGGCAGGTACTTCAGAAGCACGCATCGGCTCCTTCTTAGCCAAGCAAGGCAAACAAGCCCAAGACCTGTTCGCCATAGCGACCAAAGCTGCGATCAATGCCAAGCCCGACGGCACCCGCTATTTCGACAACAGCTTTGCCCATCTTGAAGCCGAACTCGACAAATCACTTAAACGTTTCGGCGTTGAGCAGATAGAACTGTTTTACGTGCATCGTCGCGATTCAGCAGTACCCATTGAAGAGGTCACCGAAGGTTTGGTGCGCCTGGTGAAGGCAGGAAAGACTCGACAAGTTGGATTTTCCGAGATCGCGCCTACTTCATTGGCCGTCGCGCAATCTATTCATCCAATTGGCGCGGTGCAATCTGAATATTCGCTTTCGACACGGGCACCAGAACTGGGTTTGGTGCAGAAAACAGCCGAGCTTGGCAGCACCCTGGTCGCGTTCAGTCCGGTGGGCCGATCACTATTGACCGACCACCCACTCGACTATGCGAGCTGTCAGGAGCTAGCGTTTTTAAAGGTTAACGCGCGTTTTAGTGAGAAAAATCTGCCGCGCAACTTAGCCGCAACTCAGGGGTTCAAATCACTCGCCGCACAGATGGGTGTTCCAACCGCGGGCCTGGCCATCGCTTGGTTGCTGGCCCAGGGGGAACACGTGTTACCCATTCCAGGCACTAGATCGGTAGAGCACCTCAATGAACTTGTTACTGGCGTAGAGCTCACTCTGAGTGACACAGACCTGCAAGCAATCGAGCAAACCCTTCCCGTGGGATGGTGTCACGGTGATCGGTATACGTCCGCGCAATGGACGGGGCCGGAGCGCTATTGCTAAGCTGAACGATGAATACCATTTCCATCCAAGCGTTACGCCAATCTTCCAAAGATTATTCATCCTCGATAACGATACAAGGCGTGGTCACAGGCCATTCGAGCAAAGGCTACTTTCTGCAACAAGCCACGCGCGTGCCGGAAATTTCGAGCGGGCTTTTTGTATATAGCCCAAGAAACAAACCAGCCCCGGGACATTTGGCCGAAGTAACTGGGAAAATAACCCGCTATCAGGCTCGCGATGGTGACAAAGTTTGCCTGCAGTTAAAGGCCGAATCTGCGCGACTGATATCCGAAGCGGAGCTGCCAACTACCGTCGAACTCGACTTATCCCTGCTAGCCAACGCATCAACCGCACAGGTGAGCGCCTACTTAGGCAGCCTTGACGGCATGCTCGTAGAGATCCCCGCAGGCCTGACTTGCGTCGCAGCTAGCAACCTCTACGGCGACTTCGTCGTTGCTCCCACCGACTGGCCAGGATTCTGTTCACCGCCAGACGGCGTATTGATCGACAAAGATGATCCCCATCGCTGGATACCCAGCTTTCGTGTACTGGAGACTCGCGACGCACTTGATGTTTTCGTTGGCGACCGACTTGAAAGTAAAATTGTCGGCCCATTAAACTATCGGGCCTCTGCATATCAGGTCGTCACGTGCGACCCTGTGACGTTCAGTCCAGGCGCACGCTATCCATTTGACACACTGCCGTGGAATGAACTTGACCCTGAGAAAGTCACAGTCATGACACTAAACACGTTCAACCTCGACCCAAAAGTTGAACGCAAGCATTTAGTCAACGACCCTCAACGAGACATCGACAACGACGTTGGGCAGCGCCAGTATCGAAACTTAGCACAAGCGATCATCGAGGCTGGTCGATGCCCAGACATCGTGGCGCTACAAGAGATTCAAGATGACGACGGTGCGGAAGAAACCAAACAAAGTAGCGCACAGGGCAACCTGAGTCTGCTTGCGGCCGTCATTAAAGACCTTGTCGGGGTTGAGTATGCATTCATAGACAGCCCTCCTGAGTTACATGCTGAAGGCGGTCAACCCGGCGGCAATATTCGTAACGCTTTTCTCTATCGGCCAGAGCGGGTGGCCATCAGTGGTGAGCTTGTTCGACTGGGCGAAGACGCGGTTGCATTTGAAGATTCGCGCAGGCCGGTGATGGCCAATTTCAAATGCGCACAAAACGGTCACACACTTTCAATCATCAACGTACATCTGGCTTCAAAACGTCACCAGCACAGTGTATTCGCCGAAGACCGGCCAGCGTTCGATCCACGCGAAGAGCAGCGCATCGACCAATGCAAGGTCATCGAGCAAACGCTTCAAACACTTTGCGAAGACCAGAAAAATTTCTATGTGACGGGCGACTTCAATGACTACGAGTTTAGCTCAAGCCTAGCCGCCCTCACCTCAACGCACAGTGTGAATCTACTTAATTCACTACCGCCGCAGCAACGCTACGACTACAACCACCGAGGTAGGCTATTGGCACTGATGCATGGTGTGATCTCCAAACATCAAGACGATCGTGGCGGTAATCGATATCAGATTCTGCATGGCAATGAACTGGTGCCGATCGACCCGGACAGCACCAGTTCGGATCATGCTTATGTGATAGCGGAGCTATGTCTCGGCTAGAGGCGTGTTTGCGTTTTTAGAAAGCGTACTCAACCGCCGTAAGTTCCGTCGAAAGCGCCCACAGCCTCGCAGCATCTGCTTCATCCTTTGAAGCAGCCACCGTATCGACCTTATGCGCAGAGTGCCTCATTTCGCCCATTTTCATGGGGCCGAAATAGTCGCCTCCGCCAACTTCATCATTTGTAGTGGCCATTAGCGTCGGCAACGCGCCTTCGGCTGACGAGTTCATGAACAAGCTCATTGGTGCTAACAACAAGGCGATTAACGGCGGAATGTGTCGTCCTAGTTCTGTCGCCGAACCGCCCGGATGACAAGCCACGGAAATCGCGGTTGAGTTGGCCGCTTCAAGCTTGCGCTGCAGTTCGTAGGTAAAAAGGATATTGGCAAATTTGCTCATACCGTAGCGGGCGGTGCGGCTGTAATTTTTTTCTGCATGGATATCGTCGTAGTCGATTTTGCCACTTTTGTGGGCGAGACTACTGACGTTTACGATTCGTGCACCGGGTTGATCTTTCAACTTAGGCAACAAATGTCCGGTCAAAGCGAAGTGACCGAGATGATTGACGCCGAACTGTAGCTCGAAACCATCACTGGTTTCCTGCTTCGGCGGCATCATAACGCCGGCATTGTTCACGAGCGCATCGAGCCTTGCCTCTTGATTCACGATTTCGGCGCAAGCCTCAACGGATGCCAGACTCGCAAGATCCAAAGGCACCCAAGAGACGTCTACATCACTCTTGATTGCCTTAATCTTTTTGATTGCTTGCGCAGCCTTATCTTCAGACCGACAACCCAATAGCACTCGGGCGCCTCGTAAGGCGAGCACTCGCGCGGTATCGAAGCCGATGCCGGTATTTGCGCCGGTGACAATTACGGTTTTACCGTCTTGAGCCGGGACATCAGATTCTCTGT
The DNA here is from genome assembly GCA_035593235.1 of Phascolosoma agassizii. NCBI lineage: Eukaryota > Metazoa > Annelida > Sipuncula > Phascolosomatiformes > Phascolosomatidae > Phascolosoma > Phascolosoma agassizii. The sequence goes on along the minus strand of JAVJHY010497541.1, from coordinate 11,627 downwards.
AGTCACTCATTCGTTTGGTCCTAAATAAAAGCCCGTGAACGTTACCAAGAACTGGCGGGCTTTGTATTGAGAACCAAATTTTCGATCAAGAGTTGCTTGCGCTCAAGAGTCCGATTTCGGCGACCATGCGATGGGAAACACATCCGGAAATTCACTCAGCGACTGGCCTGTCTTTGGCTCATAGGCATACAGCGGTGCTGGGTCAGGGATAATTTGGCCGGGGCGATGCGTATAACGCACGTCGTCCCCTGACCACAGTAGGGCATGAGCACGACGCCCAATTGATGTATCCACGTTGCCGCGTGCACTGTGCAAAATATGAGCGTAGAACACGAGCACATCGCCCGGCTCATAGTCCCAGCCGAGAATGTCGTAAGAGTCGCGGTGCTCTTCGATCTGAGGAACCAGCGGCGCACTGTTGTCGCGCACCCCGCTGAAGTAGTTCCAACTCTCGAACGCATCCACACCCAGCATTGGCACACCGGGGGGTTGGTTTTCCTGCTGCGCCCGCGCCTGCACGTCGATGTCTGGGTCACGACCAGCCAGCGAGCGATAGTCGATATTCCACAGATGGGAGCCACGCACTACTTCTATACTGGCCTCGCGCGGCACCGGATCTGGAGAAACCCAGGTTCTGATGAACTGATGCCCGGTGACGTTGTAGTAACAGGTGTCCTGGTGCCACGGTGTCGGTGGAATGTGCCCCTTGGGTTTGTAAAACAACTGATCCATGTAGAAGCGGACGGCTGTCTGCCCTGCCCTCCCCGCGATTTCCGCGACGGGCGACTCTTCGACAATGCGCCTCAATCCTTCGGAGTGCTTATACGGAAACTGGGCTGTGCGTAGCTCTGGACTTAGGTCGTGGGTCATGTTGTCAGGCACATGAATGGCGTCGTCTAGGCCTTGTGCCAACTGATCAATCCAGCTTTCTGACAGCGCGCCTTTGATTAGCACGGCGCCGTCACGCAGCAGGCTCTGGGATTCTTGTTCGGTTACGGGACGGGCTGGTTTATCTCTCATGATGGCAGCCTACGCCGTTCATATTGGAGCAGGGATGCGTAATCCTACGTAGATTTACGGCAACCTAAGTGCATCCAAGCGTTTATGGAATTTGCCGTCGCTCCGCTATGATGGGACCCCTCGCCAAGATTAGGAGTTACGCCAATGACCACGAGCGATCAAACCTCCCCCATCTCGACTTTGCATACAAGTAGGCGGAAAATACTAGTCGGATCAACACTAGCCTTGGGTACGAGCCTGTTTGCACAAGCGGGCGAAGTTGCCCCATCCGCCGTGAAGACCATGCCTGCGTTCTACAGCCAGCATGACGTAAAACCATTGCCTTATGCCGGCTCAAGCCTTCGCGGCCTGTCAAAAAGACTGATAGAATCTCATTGGGCCAATAACTACGCCGGATCAGTACGCGCACTTAACAGCACCAACGCGCGACTGGCCGCTGCGCTTGATGACAAGGACCTGCCAGCCTTCACTTACAACGATCTAAAACGCGAGCATTTGATGCGCACCGGTTCAGTGGTTTTGCATGAACTGTATTTCGAGAATCTTGGTGGCAGCGGCCAACCTTCGGCAGACGTCCGCGCACGGCTGGCGTTGTCTTTTGGTAACTTTGATCGTTGGGAGACAGAGTTTCGGCGCATTGCCAGCGGTCTGGGCGGCGGCTCAGGTTGGGTAGTGCTTGGTTACAACCGGCATTTAGGCGCGTTGGAAAACTATTGGATGGCCGATCATGCGCACGCACCGGTAGAGACCACCCCGCTGCTCGTGTTAGACATGTACGAACACTCCTATCACATGGATTTCGGCACTGCCGCGGCACGTTACGTCGACGCGTTCTTCGCTAACATCAATTGGGAAGTAGTGGCGAAAAGATTGGAAGCACAGATTTGAAACAGTTTCCTGTTAGGTTAATTGTTGGGGAAAGAAATGCCTGTATGGAATGAACCGCGTAGCTTCTGGACCTGGGGTAATGTTAGCGACGAACCATCAGATGAAGACCGTGCAAAGATGGCACGAGCGATCTCCGCACGCCGAGGGGTTGAGGTCACGCCGCCACCCATTCCCAAGCTTGATGATGTGGCATTGTCTCCCAGCCGCATCCAAATACCCGATAGCGTGTCCGCGTTTGTCAGCGCCGATCATCGCGAGCGTGCCTTGCACACCTACGGAGGGCACACGCTAGAGCTACTAAAGGCGATGCGTGGGCAGTTCGACAATCCGCCGGATGCGGTCGCCCACCCACGCAATGAAGACGAATTGGAAGCGGTGCTCGGCTGGTGTGACCAGCATAGTTACAAAGCGATTCCCTATGGGGGCGCGACGAGTGTGGTCTGGGGGCTTAACGTGCCGGCGGAGTGCGACGGCGCGGTGACCATTGATATGGATAACTTCCACCGAGTCATTGAGATCGATGAGGTATCACGCGCCGCGAACATTCAGGCCGGTGTGTTTGGCCCAGATCTGGAAAATCACCTACGCCCGAAAGGCCTAACGCTACGCCATTTTCCGCAAAGTTTCCCATGGTCAACCGTAGGCGGTTGGGTGGCAACGCGCTCGGGCGGACACTATGCAACCAACCACACGCATATCGACGACTTTGTCGAATCGGTGCGAATGCTGACACCACAAGGATGGTGGGAGTCGCGCCGTTTGCCAGGCAGTGGCGCAGGTCCCAGCCCAGACCGCATCGCGATAGGTTCGGAGGGTATTCTTGGAGTGATATCCAGCGTCTGGTTGCGCCTGCAAAAGCGTCCGATTTACCGAGCCAATGCAGGTGTGATCTTCCCTACTTGGGAAGATGGCTACAATGCCACACGCCACATTGTGCAAGCGAAACTTTGGCCAGCAAACTTGCGCCTGCTGGACCCGGCAGAAGCTGAACAAAGTGCAGGGTTAGATGGCCATCAGTCGCTATTGATCATCGGTTTTGAGTCGGCAGACGTACCCCAAGGTAGGTTCATGATCGAGGCCGTCAAGATTGCTCGAGAAAATGGGGGCCTAATAGAGGACGAAGCCATACAAATTAACGACGGCACCGGCCAGACGACTGGGCGCGGTGGCGCGGTGGGTGCCTGGCGCGATACGTTTATTGGCGTGAATGCAGGCGTTAGCAACGGCCTTGGTCTATTGGCCGACACCTTCGAGACTGCAATTACTTGGGACAAGTGGCCGGCATTTGATGCGCACGTGCGAGAACGTGTTGGCGCGGTACTCAAAGAAACTATGGGTGGCAGTGCCCGACTGTCGTGTCGCTTCACCCACGTTTATACCGATGGTCCGGCACCGTATTATAGTTTTTCCGGCATCGTGCAACCTGGCAGCGAGGCCGAGGTTTGGCAGCATATTAAAGACACCGCAACCCAGGCACTGATAGATGCGGGTGGCACCAGCACCCATCACCACGCCGTCGGACGAATGCATCGGCCAGGCTACGACCAACAGATGCCGACCACGTTTAAAGCAGCACTTAGAGCAATGAAGGCCGAGCTAGACCCCAACAGCATCCTTAACCCCGGCGTACTGATCGATCCTTAGGTTTAACAGAGTTAGAAGCCGAGGATGAACTTAGCACCTCCAATGTCTCGATTAGCAAAAGTGAGTGAGCCGTTGTTGGCAATCATGATTTGGCGGCTCAGCGCCAAACCCACGCCACTGCCTTCTCTACGAGTAGTAAAGAAAGGCACGAAGATTCGATTGGTGTTCGCAGCTGCAACGCCTGGTCCGTTGTCTAAAACCTCGATGACCACCCGACCTTGCCCATTAAGATGGGCGATGAGATCAATCGCGCCAGCCTCAACGCCGGCAACGGCGTGTTGTGCATTCTTGAGTAGATTGAGTAAAACCTGTTCAATCATTTGACGATCAGCGAACACATCGAGTTGGGCTGGGTCAACCGAGGTGCGCAGCGTTGCTTGGTTTGTCGGTGCTTGCGCTGTTGCCATACGCCTGACATCTGAAAACAGATCGGAAATCAGAAACCTCGTATTTTTAGGTGTGGGCAGATGTGCAAGTTGTCGGTAGCTGGATACAAAATTCATGAGGCCATCCGAGCGTCGCGCGACCGTATCTACCGCGTCTTTGACGTCGTTCAGTTCAGCCACTAATTCAATATTGTTAGCCACTTTGTCACGAACGTCCTCAATTAGATCCGCGGACGTTTTTGCCAATGATGACACGGGCGTAATCGAATTCATGATCTCGTGAGTCAACACTCTAACCAGGTCCTGCCAGGCTTTTAGCTGGGTAACGTCCAACTCGCTTTGGATATTCTGCAGACTAACGAGACGTTGGGTGTTTCCAGCAACGGAAATTTCGCTCGTAGCCACACTGAAACTCTGGTCCTGGTTTTCCATGTGCAGCGTTAATAGTGTTCGATCGCCTGGCTGCAGAGACATGATCTGTTGTGGAAGATCTGAACCAAAGGCTAACAAATTGTCCAACTGGGTCACTTTGTGGGTTCCGAACAGACGTCTAGCCGCATTATTCCACAAAGTTATTTGGTTGTTATCATGAACCGACAACAGGGGTACAGGTACGTGCTCAACCATAGCTTTGATGCGTCGTAGCTCGGCTTCTTGGTGCTGACGGTAGACTTGGAAGCGATTTAATATATGGGTGAAGGTTTCACCGAGTTCGGTGAAACCCGCTCCCAAACCCGAAAGTTCAAAACGTTGACCGAAATCGGCGTAGCGCGCGGCATCGAGAAATCGTGCGACCTCTCGATTGGTCTTAGCGACAAATTTGAACAGCTCGATTGATAGCGCAACGGCGATGGTCAAAGTAATCAACATCGCGACGGGGTAGCCGGGCGTAATGGCCAAATAAACGCCCAATCCCAACACGGCTTGAATGACGAGCAGGCGCGCACCGATGAGGAATCCAAAACGACTAAAGCCCATGCTTTTCCATCCTTCGATACAGGGCAGCCCGGGTTAGGCCGAGGTCTTTTGCGGCACGAGAGATATTGTATCGATTGCGCGTAAGCGCAGTCTGAATCGCGTTGCGTTCCAGATTCTGGAGATTAAGAGATTGGAGATTAAGAGATTCGAGATTGAGATTTTCTTCTGACGCCTGGCTGTTTGAGTTGTCAGGTTCAGCCGCCCGCATCGAGCTGTTTGCAGAGTTAGGCGTAAACCCGGTTCGTTGCGCTATGAGGTTGAAGTCTTCAGGTTCGAAGGCGTCACCTTCACAGAGAATTACCGCGCGTTCCATCGCATGCCTCAACGCGCGCACATTTCCTGGCCAATGATATGCCTCGAGTGCGTCGGTGGCGGCTTGCGAAAATGCTCTCGCAGTTCGGGCGTACTTACGCGCGTAGAGATCTGCATAGTAGGTCGCGAGGCCCGCTATGTCAGCACGACGATCGCGTAGAGGAGGCATCACGATTTCAACGGTATTCAAGCGGAACAGCAGGTCCTGTCGAAAATGGCTCTCATGCGTGAGCTGTTCACGCGGCATATTGGTTGCAGCTATGACCCTAATGTCGATATCTACGCGTTTGCTCGCACCGACCGGTGTCACCTGCTTTTGTTCGAGTGCCGATAGCAATTTGGCTTGCAGATGAAGTGGCAGGTTGCCTACTTCATCCAGGAAAAGGGTACCGCCATTGGCGGCTTGTAGCCGTCCGACCCGGCTACTTTTGGCATCAGTAAATGCCCCTTTTACGTGGCCGAATAGCTCAGATTCGAACAACGATTCTGTCACCGCCCCGAGATCCACCGTCATGAACACCTGGTCGACGCGAAGCGATTGTTTGTGCAACGCGTGGGCCGCCAATTCTTTACCCGTGCCGTTCTCGCCAAGGATGAGGACATTGGCTTGGGTTGGGGCTGTGCGTTCGATAAGGCTTTGCACCGAGCGCATCGCGGCGGAGTTGCCTAACATGGGCTGTTGGACGGAATTGGGCTCGTGTGACTGGCTTGCAACCCGGCGGGTCTGATGGAGTTTGACGCTGGCTGACAAGGTGGCCACCAGCTTTTCGTTTTGCCACGGTTTGGCAATGAAATCAGTCGCACCGATTTTCATGGCCTCCACTGCCATATCAACGTCACCGTGGGCGGTGATAAGGACCACGACGGCGTCGGGGTTTAACCGTAAGATTTGTTGCAGCCAGTGAAACCCTTGCGCGCCACTGGACTCGCCGGGACCAAAGTTCATATCTAACAGGATGGCTGCATAGTCGGTCTCGGCGAGCAACGCAGGGATGTCATGAGGGTTCGCGCAGGTGTCTACTTGGTCATAGTGGCGCCTTAACAACAGCTTGCCAGCGGTGAGAATGTCGTCGTCGTCATCGACGATTAGGATAGCGCTTGATTCGCTCACAGCGATGAATACCAGCCAACTGGGTGTTCGCTATCGTACAGCAAAGTGTTCAATATCGGACACTTTATCGAGTCGGCAAATGTTTTCGCCGCCATTTGCCACGAATATGTCGCGAATACGCCGGTAGATAAAACTAAATCTGATATGGCACGACCTTTGCTACAAGGAGAGAGGGTGGCGTTGTATTTACCAGCCGCCCTTTCGCAACTTTTTGAGAAAATGCAGACATGAGCGCCATCGACTCAACTCCGCAAAAACCGGTCAGCGTGGACATCAAGAACGCTAAATCTGGCGTTGGCATGGACCGCGTGATCGAAAAGAAATCAATACCCGTCAAAGCCCTCAGCATTGTCGCTGTACTAATTTTGCTGGCTGCGCTGATAGGTCTGTATTTGTGGGACCAAACCAATGCACGATCATTTTCCATTGAGAACAGTCGCGTTGTCGTATCGCCGGTGGTGCTGGGTACGTTTGATGACTTCATCCCTATTCGAGGCCGTGTAACTCCTCGCAAGACGGTATATCTAGACGTCATAGAGGGTGGACAGGTTGAGCACCGTTATGTCGATGACGGTGCCACGGTAAAAGCAGGAGACCTGTTGGTGGCACTGAACAATACGTCATTGCAGCTCGATGTAACGCGCAATGAAGCCATGGTGACTGAACAGCTCAACAACATGCGCACTATCGAACTGCAACTCGAGCAAAACCGTCTGCTGCACAAGCGCAATCTGGTAGAGCTGGATTACCAGGTTAAACGTCTGGGTCGCACAGTAGCGCGCTTGTCAAACCTCGACAACGCCGGCGTCGTGACCAAGAGTCAGTTGGAAGACGCACAAGACGAACTCCAATACTTCATCAATCGCCGCGACGTTACGCTTGAGAGCCAGAGCACCGATGCGCGGATGCAGGAAACCCAGCTCAAGTTCTTACAGAAGGCTGGCGCGCAGTTAGAGCAGAACCTAGTCCTCGCGCATAAGAACTTGAATGCGTTGAATGTCCGTGCGCCGGTTGATGGAAAATTGTCCGGTCTGGACGTTGAAGTCGGCCAGAGCATTCAGCGCGGCGGGCGTCTGGGACAGATCGATGACCCTGATAGCTTCAAGCTCCGAGTAGAAGTCGACGAGTTTTATCTGAATCGGGTGGATATCGGTCAACCGGCTCACTTTGACCGCAACGGTGAGCGCCACACCTTGACCGTCGGCAAGATCTATCCGCAAGTCAACAATGGTCAGTTTGAATTGGACCTGTTGTTTGACGCGCAAGAACCAGATGACATCCGTCGTGGGCAAACGCTGCAATCCACGCTCACTTTGGGGGACTCCACCCGCGCCCTGATCATTCCGAATGGGACATTCTTTCAAGACACCGGCGGTAACTGGATGTTTGTCGTCGATGCCAGTGGCACCCAAGCCGTGCGCCGCAACGTACGGTTAGGACGCCGCAACTCAAAACATATCGAAGTGCTTGAAGGTCTTGAAGCAGGAGAGGCAGTAGTTACCAGCCCTTACTCCAGCTTCATCGAGATGGACCGCTTAAGCCTAACAGCTGATTAATCACCACACACAATTGGAGATACCCATGCTCAAGCTACACAACTTATCAAAACTCTATCGCACAGACGAGGTGGAAACTGTGGCGTTAGACTCCGTCAACTCGGAGATTGCGGCCGGTGAATTTGTCGCCGTTATGGGGCCATCTGGCTGCGGCAAGTCGACGTTTTTGAATGTCATTGGCATGCTGGACTCGCCGACATCCGGGAGCTATTGGTTTCGTGACGAAGATGTTGCTGGTTATGGTGAGGCTAAATTGGCCGACATCCGCAAACACAACATCGGTTTCATCTTCCAATCTTTCAACCTGATCGATGAGTTGTCTGTGGCTGAGAACATTGAGCTGGCGTTGCTGTATCACAATATCCCCAGCAGCGAACGCCGCGAGCGAGTGGCCCATATCATGGACAAAGTAGGCATCGCACACCGCGCGAAGCACATGCCAAGCCAACTGTCTGGTGGCCAGCAACAGCGTGTTGCAGTGGCCAGGGCCATCGTTGGCAACCAGAGCCTGATTCTTGCTGACGAGCCGACCGGAAACCTCGACAGCGTGCATGGCCAGGAAGTCATGGAAATGTTGCAGGGCTTGAATGAGGAAGGCACGACCATCGTCATGGTGACGCACAGCCCAACCCACGCAGACTATGCAAGACGTACCATTAACTTGTTCGACGGCCACGTCGTCACTGAAGACCTTCGCGCAGCGGGATAAGTAGATGTTAAAAAATTATTTGGTCATCGCCTGGCGGCAACTGCTCAAGAACAAGCTCTATGCCAGCATCAACACATTAGGGTTGGTCATGGGTCTTGCGGTCTATATTTTCGGCACCATGTTAGTGGACTACGAGCGCAGCCATGATCTGTTCTACAAACATGCCGATCGCATTTATACAGCGAGCACCATTTTTGGACCTACGGCGAACATCGGCGTCGCCGAGACCGACGGCATCTATACAGCGTTTGCACCCTTCATAGATTCAGAGATAGAAGACGTAGAAGAAATTGCACGCACGGTTGGTGCGGAATTCCTGGTTTCTATTGAGGATGCGCACTTCTATGAAGAGATACGATTTGTCGACCCGGAGCTACTGCGAATATTCGATTTTGAGTACGCCGAAGGTGATGCGAGTGCACTAGAAGATCCATCCGGCGTCCTGTTGAGCCGGTCGGCAGCGAAGAAATTTTTTGGCAATCAGTCAGCCATGGGGCAAGTGCTGACGTTAGATCACAACGTGAGTCTAAATGTTACCGCGGTGATCGAAGATTTGCCTACCAACACGCACTTCACTTCGTCGTTGATTGGTGGGTCGGATTTCGCGGTTGTCGCGCCCATTGCAGCCCTGAACCGAGCGACCGATTACGATCTTGCTGGAAATTTCAATAACCTGTCTTCAGGTGACCGCACCTACATGTTGCTTGCCCAAGGCAAAGATCAAAGCTGGCTACAGCAAAGTCTCGATGGCGTTTACGACCGACACTACCCCGAGGATGGCCGGCATTTCATAGACGGTATAAACGTGCGACCTCTTGTCGAAGCCAATACCATGATATGGGATGCCGTAGGTTTACCCGTGCTTGAGGTCATTGCCTTGCTTGGGTTCCTAGTGCTGGTCGTTGCGATTGTGAACTACACCAATCTTGCCACCGCCCAATCATTGGGGCGGAACCGTGAAATTGGTCTACGTAAAACCATGGGGGCATCTCAACGACAGTTGGTGGCCCAGTTTTTGGTTGAGAGTTTATGTGTTGCTGCCGTAGCTATGGTCATCTCTATTGCGTTATTGGAAATAGCTTTGCCCGTGTTTAACACCACATTGGATAAGGCATTGCAGCTTGATTACGTCGAGTTGCTGCCATGGTTGTTGTTGACCACGCTAGGGGTCGGGTTAGTCGCGGGCGCGTACCCCGCATATCTGATCACCAGCGCTTCGCCGATCGATGCGCTACGTGACAGCGGCACCAGGGGTGCGAAAGGTGGCCGTTTTCGCAGCAGCATGCTGGTGCTGCAGTTCTCCATTTCCATTTTTATGCTAGCCATGGTGGTGGTCATGCTCTTGCAGAATTCAAAAATGGAGGCGTCCAGTGACATTTACCCTAAAGGACAGATCATCGCGCTCAAACGCTTGAACGTAGAGTCCATCCAGGCCCGATTGGACACCCTGCGTAACGAGTTGCTCAACATTCCCGGGGTTGAGAACGTTGCCTATTCGAGTCAGTTACCGTTCCAACAAAGCAATTCTGGCATGACGGTCACCGCGGTGATGGGGAATGAAGATCAGTCCATGCTCCTGACTCGAGTCATCGTCGATGAAAATTTTCATGCGACATATAACATACCATTGCTCGCCGGCCGAGCGCTTTCCAATGACATTGCTGGGGATACGGTACGCGAAGGAGTCTTGGCCGCAAACGTAATTATCAACGAATTGGCGGTACGCCAATTGGGCTTTGGCAGTCCAGCGCAAGCGATCAATCGGGTGTATTACGACATCGCAGATTCCCGTGAGTCACGCGCTTACACCGTGGTTGGCGTCTCGCCTGATCAGAACTTTCAAGGCTTCCACAACCAAATCAAACCCATGGTGTTCTACCTCGCTCCAGGCGCTTTAAGCCAAGGGTCTGTGCGGGTGTCGGGTGCTGGTATGGCTGCCACACTGGCCCAGGTCGAAGCGGTCTGGGAAAATCTGATCGAAGATTATCCGATCCAAAGCGCATTCCTCGAAGATGAATTTCAGGAACAATTCGACATTTACAACAGTTTGTCTTACGTGGTGGCTGGGTTTGCCTTCGTTGCCATGTCTTTGAGCTTGATCGGCTTATTTGGCCTGGCGGCATTTATGACGGAAACTCGCACCAAAGAAATTGGCGTGCGTAAGGTGATGGGGGCCAGCATTGGGCAGATCGTGCGGCTACTGATCTGGCAATTTTCCAAGCCGGTGTTGTGGGCGCTCTTGTTTGCTTTACCTGCCGCGTACTTCGCCTCGCGCGTGTTCCTGCAATTTTTCGCGGATCGCATAACCATGACAGAAGGTATCGTCGCTGCGGCTGGGATTGTCGCGGTGTTGTTTGCCTGGGTCATCGTTGGCATACACGCGCTACGTATCGCTCGGGCAAACCCGATCAATGCCCTGCGTCATGAATAGGTATAACAATGCTGCCCATGACTTGCCGCCATAACCAGGCAGCCACCGAAAGCGCCACGCACTAAGCGATTCAGCATATTCGAAAAATGCGGCGAAATTTCCCGCGGATTTGTCCACACTCTGACCTGTTGGTCGTTATGATTGGCGAACCACCGCCGCCGGACGCTTTGGTTATTCGGCCTCTTCATGCCGACTCAAAGCTTCCTCTACGAGTTTGATCTTCCGGTCGATCCAAACCAACCAGCCAGATCCTTGCCAATTCGATATCCGTCATCATCGTCTGATGTTTACTGATGTATTCCGAGAATCGCAGATAGTTGTCGGTGCGAACGGTGACATTTGTCTGTTTCACTTGGTAGCCAAGATAGAGCAGCGATGCGACAACGGCGATAGCCGAGATCAGTTCACCTATGGACCCCAAGTCTTGGATACTCATGTCTTAATCCCTACTCTTGCTAGTCGAAGAATTCGCGACGATAGGATCACGTGATGTCTTAAGCGTAGTTTCCCCAGCAGCCTGCTCCACCAACTTCACCAACGTCTCATAAGACTGCGCGCCAACCACACCATATCCACCAGCAACAAACGTCGG